>OZ014450.1:15686116-15874772 GCA_963966035.1 Acleris laterana
TGCGCGTGACCCGACTCCACCGCCGCAGAATCTCTTTCCGCCGCCTCCAGCGACGTTGCGACCTTGACCGCTTGCGCATAGGTCACGTCGTCACTGGAGGCAAACAACCGCTGAGTGCTGACGTATGAGATCACTTTTTAACCCACATACAAATTGATCTCGTAAATTGTCGTTCAATTTGTCTCCGAATTTGCAATATTTCGACAGTCTCTTTAGCTCTGTCACATACTCTGCTATGCTTTCCCCTGCTAGTTGCCTCCTTTGCCTAAAACGATACCTTTCCGCCAAGGCCGATGGGGCCGGTTGTAGATGCTGACTCATGTACTCGACAGCTTTCGCAAAGGTTAAATCCGCCGGTTTCTCTGGGCTAGCTAAATTCACTAGTAGTTCATACGCCTCATCCCCGATTGAAGCAATCATAACAGGTAGCTTCATTTCCTCCGTAATTTTATTCACTTTGAAATACATAGTTAAGCGGTCTACGTAAGATGACCATACCCCGCACTTAACGTCGAACTCACTCAATTTACCGATCGACATGGTAATAGTTTACTATTAATGTTTATGTCCACTGCACGCACTTTTGGAATACTAATCCTCGTCGCCACTGTTAAGTCCTAGCTTAGTTATAGCCGCTAGGTATTCCGGAGATAGGAAAACACAGGTTACAGAGCTAACGTTTAATGCAAACTGCCGTCAAGACCTCCCTACCCACAATTCCCCAATTCCTAATCTACCTACATTACACATAATATGTCCGCAGAATAATCCAGAGAAAAGTCTATCTTGTCTATGCCCTAAAACAGCACTTGTGCGTTTTTGAGATAAAACGATACGGCCAGCTGCCAAAGCTTAGCGTTGCACAATCGATTTAATCATATTTTAACGATTGTGAAATAGGGACTATAAATCACCTAATGTTTTGAGAAATGATTTCAGTTACCTGATTGGTCGATTTTAAAATAGCTGTATTCTGGTTGGTTGATACGAAATACAAAGTTTTTTTAAAAGATTTAAATTAGTTAAAGAGAAACACGTACCTAAAAGAACCTATCGTTCCGTTTGACAGTCGATGTGTATTGTGATTGGTGGATTTAATTTGGTGAAGTATTCTGATTGGTCAAATTAAAATGTTTTGGAATTGTAAATAATTATATTTTCCATTCCGTCAATTTAAAACCAAAGTAAACCATAGACACATATTTTGTCATTTTCTTGTTTCCCGCTCGTTTGTTGTTCTTTACTTCGTTCGTTCGTTTGTAAGTTTTTTCGCTTAGTTTTGCATTTCATTTGAAACCTAGTCGTAGAAAAAGTATTGTATGCAACGGTGTATAACTAAGTCAAAAAACACTCGTGGCGCTTACCTTTACGATGTTCGCCTTCGGCTCACATCGTAACACACGCCACTCATATTTTTTGACCTCTCTTATACAACTATTGCATAAACTACTATTGTTTACCTACAGTGTTCAATAGTTCACGTATACCATTATTTCCCTCAGGATATGAACGAGCCTTCAAATATGCTATCGGGCCCGCTACACGGCTCCTGCGCTCCAGAAGACTTTCCATACAAACCTCATACATCAGGCAGCGATGGTTTGAGGACCAAAACGATTTGTATGGACGCGCAACACTACGGCGGCGAGCACCGCGCTCAACACAACCTCTACTCGCTCCTCGAGTCTGTTGCCACGCACTTGTGAGTACATACAGACCCATACAAGCCTCATACATCGATCTGTATGGACGCACAACACTACGGCGGCAAACACCACGCTGAACATAACCACTAATCGCTCCTCGAGTCTGTTGCCACGCACTTGTGAGTACATACAGACCCATACAAGCCTCATACATCGATCTGTATGGACGTACAACACTACGGCGGCAAACACCACGCTGAATATAACCACTAATCGCTCCTCGAGTCTGTTGCCACGCACTTGTGAGTACATACAGACCCATACAAGCCTCATACATCGATCTGTATGGACGCACAATACTACGGCGGCGAACACCACGCTCAACATAACCACTACTTGCTCCTCGAGTCTGTTGCCACGCACTTATGAGTACATACAGACCCATACAAGCCTCATACATCGATCTGTATGGATACTCAAAAGTAAAACTAGCCTCACGCTCTCCATTATCTCTACTCACTCACCGCGACTGTTGCCAAAAGTTCATACATACCCATACAAACCTCATAAATTATAACTTGCTTGTTTGTTTCAGTGCCCTAACAGAGATTCGCGGTAAGCGTCCGTTCATAATATCCCGCTCGACGTTCGTGGGTTCCGGCCACTTCGCAGGCCACTGGAGCGGTGACGTCACGAGCGCCTGGCACGACATGGCTATGAGTATCCCTGGTAAGCCATGTCTACATATAATTCCGCGGTCGCGTGTATCGTTGTAGTTAACTGTGGATAAAACATCCATCACTTTTTGTCAAGTATGTAAGTGCGAGAGAAGAGAGAAGTGTGGTAGCGATCCGGACGGACCCTGCACAAGGTCCTACCACCCGCAAAAAGCCTTGTAGTACTGTTAGGCGATGGGCTTGCAACCTGTCACTAATATGCCTAAATCTTAACCTAATTGTCCAAAATGTGGTTACAGTTTTAGGGCCGTATTAATAAACTCATCTTGGCTGAGATGCCCGTCACAAGATACGTCAAACTAAACGTCAAACCATAGAACACTGTCATTTTTGAAGCATCTCCAGACGAGCATTAGAGTTGAGATTATTTTATTAATACGGCCCTTAGAGTTGTAGGTAATTCTGTAGCTCTGCTTACAGGGGTAGGCAGAGCTCTGGAAAAGAAGGCGTGAGTTTATGTATGTATGTATTTGTTATTTGCGCTCCGCCTATCTCGAGTCGGCGTCGAGTCCCAAGCATTAACCCTGTTTTTTTAAATCTGTTTCTACTTCTTCCAGACCTGCTAAGCTTCAGCCTGTTCGGTATCCCGCTGATGGGTGCGGATATTTGCGGCTTCAACGGCGACACCACCGTGGAGCTGTGCAAACGCTGGATGCAACTCGGAGCGTTCTATCCTTTCTCGCGGAACCACAACTCTGATGCGTCAGTTGTAAGTACCTTGACAATAGAAAACGTCAGCAGACATTGGAATTCGTTTAGGATTATTGAATAACAATCTTTCTTTCACACACTGTACACTGGCAAACATCTTAGCCTGTTTGTGCAAAATGTTGTTACAGAATTAACAACAAGTTTTTAGAGTGGTTGGTAATAAGGTCCCCTGCCCCACTCTGGGAATGAAGACGTGAGTATGTGTGTGTGTATCTTTCTCTCATGCTAGTATAGACCAAAGAAAGGTATAGATGGAATGTGTGAACAGTAATATGAAAATCGAGGGAGTGAGATGACGGCTGATTTTTGGAAGAAAAAGACCTGCTACGAGGGCAAAATGGTGGTCTTTTCCCCGATCTTAAGTTTCCGGTCGCATATTTCTTCCCGATTGTCGATTGTGGCAAATTTTCACAATATGAAATAGATTGAGATTATAACGACACCTATGATTTCTAGAATGGGAACAAAAATCTACAGCAAAAACGCAAAAGGAAATTGTTCCAACAAATTAAAGGGCTTGAGTCTTTGTTGCATACTTACTTAGGTACCTGACTAATTAGCAGTGATCGTACTTTTTCCAGCATTCTTGGTGCGATGACGTCAAATGACACACGACAGGGACCTAGGGTTGTCGACTTGTATAATATGATTGACGTTTAAAATTATGTAATATTATATGTATTGTCATTGAAAATGAAACACTATTTTTTTTACTTAATCAGTTATTGTAATTGTGTTTGAATCTTAAGTACCTACCCGCGACCGACGTGCGTGCAAGACTTGATGTATGATTGTGGAAGAAGCGAAAAAAATTTGTCAGGATCTCAGCAAGTGGAGAGAAGTGGTCCCCGCCTACCCCTCTGGGAAACAGGCGTGTGATTTAATGTATGTATGTATGTATATCATTTATTACTGTAACCGAAAATTCCTCAATTTTTTCGGTTTTTTATGTTAGCAGATATATCAATTCCTAATCATAAATATGAACTTTAACTTCAGATAAGGATTTATTGCAACTGTGTTACATTTTCTCATATAAGTAGGTACTCGTAGTAAATTAACTCTTCATTTCATAATGCATATTGGGTTAGACTTTACATGTTCTGAGAATAATTCCTATATTTCCGATTCGTTAAATACGCTATTTTATTTTTGATTTTATTTGATTCTTGGGTTAAAACAATTTAATATTAGGCACTACTGACAACCCTAGCACTGCACCAAAAATGCTGGAAAAAGTACGATCACTGCTAATTAGGCTTGTGTCGGTCAGGAACTAATAACTAATAGGAATGAATTCCCGTCTCGGACCGAAAGGAACTAGTTCTTCGTAAACGATCCTAATCGGTCTTCGTTCCTTTCGGTCAGTAGAAATTGTTGTATGTATGGCACGGCGGCACTCGATGTGAACGTGACCAATAGAACCTATTTCAAAGCGTGTCCTGCTCAGATCTCAAAATTTGCTCCGGAGCTAAAGGACCTAAAGGAACTAAAAGACCGAACTAGTTGCTTTCACCGATTGACCGAAGTCGGGGAGCTCTCTTTAAAGACCAAGCGGGCACAACTCTTATGACAAATTGGCATTAAGACTTCGCCGAGCGTACGCAGGATGTACAGTGGCGCCCTCCTTACTATTATTGTGTTTTCTATTAAACAACAACTTTTAGGGTCTATCACATAGTTTAATAACAATTCACCTTCGAGTTACCAACTTAACGGAGAAAAGTGGCCACCTTTTCCCGTTAAGCTGACTACTCAAAGGGTAATTGTTATTAGTGTCTCACGTATCCCATAAATTGTGTTTTTACTTGCGCTACAAATACGTTTTGTCTGATTGCAAGGAAATTCTTTACTTAAGTAGAAAACACAATAAAAGTAATGAGGGCGCCACTGGACGTTCGACGTTAGCTCGGTGCAGTCTTAATTCACAATGCTTTTAAATTCGTAGGACAAAGTATGTGGTTTTCTAATAGTATACCAACTCCGTATTGTGGTATTACCAGCCTCAGGACCCGGTGAGCCTGGGACCGGAAGTGGTGTCTGCGAGCCGAACCGCTCTCCGCATGCGGTACCGCCTGCTCCCGTACTACTACACTCTATTCTGGAGAGCACATGCCTTCGGGAGTACTGTGGCCAGGCCGCTGTTCTTCGAGTAAGTATCAACTGATTTTTTCATATACATCTAGAGCAGAGGTTCCCATCCCAAACTCTTTTGTTTCATAGACCACTTTCAAAATTTTGCTGGATTTTGCGGGTGGTAGGACCTTGTGCAGGGTCCGTCCGGATCGCTACCACCATCTTATCCATTAACCTACCGCCAAACAGCAGTGTTCGCATTGTTGTGTTCCGGTTTGGGGATAAGACAGCCGGTGAAATCACTAGCATAGAGGCATTCCATCTTAGTCCTCAGGGTTGGCAACGCATTTGCAGTCTTAGGATTGCATTGCAGTCTTGTGAATGCAAATGTCTATGGGTCACAGTTTCTACTTACCATCAGTTTGTCTTCTCTATGCCATAAAAATAAAAATAAATAAATAAAAATAATCCGGTAGACCTCCTGCAGCTACATTACAACCAATTTCTAAATCTCGAAAAAAAAAAAGTGAAGATTAGATCTATCTATGGAAACTTGCGTTGCTGCTGAGTTTCAACGACGAATTTACCGTTTTCGAAAAAAATAAGGTTAGAATTGATTGCTTGATAGGGCTAATTATGTAATAATAAAGTCGACTACGTGTTGTACTGAATATGGAATATGCAAATTTTTACAAGTAACAGCCGCTAAACTTCTTAAAATATTATCTGCCTATCTGTATTGATAGGATAAATCAAGCTAACATTTTAGTTCTTCACTATCGAACCCAAATTATTTTTTTGTCACCCCCAACGTAGACCCCTGGGGGTCCACCTGGACCACTTTGGGAATCACTGATCTAGAGGCTTTATTTACCTAAATCAAGGTCGTATTATAGTATCCAAATGAGTAGTTTATCCGAATTTTCATAAGTTTTATATGCATTTTTATCTGAAACCGTTTAACTTTCCTCTCTATTCAACGATGTAAAACTACATTGCTTTTGACGTGTTACGGTATTGTTTTTAACTTGGCCGCCATTACTGTAAAGTACCCGTAAATTACAATACGGAAACACGTCAAAAGCAATAAGGTTTTACTGTGTATGAGCTCGGAAACTGAGAAAGAAACGGAAGATTTTGATAATTTTGTTAGTTAACTTCGTTTTTATCTTGTTCTCTCAGTTAGCTTCTTGGTGGCTATTGATTGATTGAAGATAACTAACAGCAGTACTACTAGTAAATGCAATGTTTCATTTTTCACTACATCTGTATAATTATGACCTAGATGATAATGTAAAACTCCATCAAGATTTAAAAAGGCCATCGAATTGTTCTGTTTTCGAGTTCGAGATTTTATAATAATACTGAGGCGTTACAAAGTAATTAATTCGTGAAATAGTTACCGTATCTAAGGTTTAATATTAGCTCCATCCGATAAACAACTTTCGTTCCAGGACCCCCCAAAACCCAATAACCCACGACATCGACACCCAGTTCCTGGTGGGGCCCCACGTGATGGTGTCGCCGATCCTCGAGCAGGGCGCCGCCACCGCCCGCGCCTACTTCCCCGCGCCCGGCGCGTGGTACAGCTTGACTGATGGTGCCCTGGTAGCGCAAAACGATTGGAAAGAAGTGGGGGAAAATGACACGGTCACTGTTAAGGTCAGTAATGGTATTTGGTGAAGTGACGCCAAAAAAGCGCATCCTGCCTAAGACTCCACGCGTACAAACCCGAGCAGATGGTATCTTGTGTGATAAATATGTAAGCGAGACGTCGGTTTATAATCTATGTATTGATATGAGGTTTAATGTCTGTTGTTTGATCAGTAGTTAAACTAACTAATAGTCAAAAATCGTAACTAATGGTTAAATCTCCAGGAAATGTGTTAACAATAATTAGTCGAGTTAACAACTGATCAATGAAAACAACAGGCCCTTAGATAGTTAACCGTTTTTTTGGTGCCGTGACCAGGATTCATTTATAGTTTCTGGTACCGTGACTAGGATAAAGCATTATTTTGGGTAGACATAATTAAATTATTCCTTTTTTTTTTTTTTTTAGAGTGGCGCCATCTTGCCGCTGCAAGAGCCCCCGCTGAATGGCCCTGTAACCACTAGCAACAGCCGCAGCGGCCCGCTGCAGCTGCTAGTGGCTCCCTACGGCCACAAGGCGCGCGGCGAGCTGTACTGGGACCATGGAGACGCGATCAGTAAGTTCGAGTTCTACAAAGTCGCCAAGAGGTGGAAGGACCTTGTGCAGGGTCCATCTACCACCACCATCTCAACCTTTAACCTGCCACTGATCAGCATTTGGATTGTGTTTTGGTGTAGGGATAAGACAACTGGTAAAATTACTTGCGCATTCCATCTCATTCCTCAAGGTTGACAATGTGTTTACGGTTGTAGGTTTGCATCTGTCTATGTGTCCCCGCTTACCATCAGTAACCATCTTAAGCTACCACGGCTGTTAATCTTAGAGTTAAGTAACAAGTTATATAATTTAATAAATAATTACAGATAGCTACTTGGAGAAGAAATACAGCTACATCGAGTTCATCCTAACGTATACTGAACTTAAGAGCGCCGTCCACTGGTGGGGCTTCGGTGTCCCGTCACTCAACAAAATCACCCTATTAGGACAAGCACTGCCCATCAAATCAGTCACAATCAACGGAACCCCTTGCCAGAAACCCCACTGCCAGCTGAAATATACAGAAAAAACGAAGGTAGTAGAAATATTCAACTTAAACCTTGCCTTAGACTCGATATTCAGAATTAAGTGGACGTACGAACAACCGTATTTGAACACAAATAGTGTTGATAAAGGGAACGAGACGTTAGTTTGAATTTCTAAGCGTTTTGAAAAGGTTTATGTATAAGAAATGAGCTTTTTTTTACCTAGATGCCTCGTCCCTTTCACATGTCATTCAAGACGAAATCTGACTGAAGCTGACGAAACTTCAAGCTTCGATGTCACTTAAAATGCAACAACTATTCAAATCATGTTTAAAAGGTGTAAGAGCCCTTTTGAGCAGTGCTTTATTTGTGTGCATTATGTGTATTTAAACTTATGCATTTGTACACATTTAAATATAGAAGGCACACAGAATTGAAAATTTCACAAAATTTCACTTCAATGAGCAAAAAAACGTAAGACAGCACTAAAGACCGAACTACTAAAAGCATAAGGATATTAATTGAAATTGCAAATTTAACTACTTAGTCAAGACTGTCAAGAGTTCTAGACTGATATTGTCTGCTAGTGTTGTCAACCCGTGAAGTCGCGCCGCTCCATTAAGTTAACACTGCACTGACAATGCAAGTTAAATCAATCGAATTGAAAATTTCTTATCGCAAGTGCATTCAATAATTAGTAAATATATTGCATGTTTTTTTTTGTTTATGTTGCAAATGGTTATGTCTATTTTTGCATTTTAAGAATTTTTTTATAACAATGTACGAGTATGTCACCAAAAATGTTCAGAAAAGAGGTAAAATCGTAATCGATAAAAAAAAATGCATGAGTTTCGGTAATAAATGTACAATATACTCATTTTAAAATGTTAAATTTTACGAGGATATTTGTACGTTCTCTATAAACGGCTAAACGGATTTGAATAAAATTTGGCGCAGGGATTGTTCTGCATTAGGAATTCTTATTCCTAATGGGGCACTTTTTGTCCCCGAAATTTTGCCAGTTCTTACGGAAACAGCGTAAAATAAGTGCTACGCAGAGACGGAGAAAGTTCTAAAAATAATGTATACTGAATACAAATTATACATCCGATGCGTTGTATTGTATAGATTCATATGAAATCATGATCACTTGAGATGTCCTTACTACGAAAAGAAGTTAATTAATAAATAAATGCTAAGTATATTAAATAGATGACCTATAATATAATAATAACCTCCGATGTAATGACGACCCCTCTTTTAAAGCAATCTTTTTCGTGAAATGTAACTAAGAAGTGTCCCGATTACAATAGCTTACTGTAAAAAAAAACTCTTCCAAATCGGTCTATCCGACACACACATAACACGTATTTATTTGTCAGGCGTTTAAAAGCAAAATGTATATCCTACTAGCGACCACTACGGTTTAAGATTTTTCTGTAACACCCGTACATAAATCAGAATTTATTGTACATAAAAACCTTCCGTGAAAAATTATCTAAGTAATAGTGAAAACCGCATGAAAATACTTTAAGTACTTTTTGAGATCATCATCGTACATACAGATAGACGCGGTGGGGACTTGTATTGTAATATGTAGTGATAAGTATCGGGCGTATGGATATTATTAATAAAATAAAATAACTTGCGACTCGTAGTTATAAGTAGCCACTAACGAAACTTATAATAAATAAGTTCATTTAAGTTATGAATCTTCATTAACATGTAATGTCCGTTTTCTGCATACCATTGTGCAAGTAATAAATAAGTCCCATCTACCCAAATATAACATTGTATTTAGTCTAGTCATATATTATTAACAGAGGCCGGAATTCTCGTAGCACTTTTGAGCTGTTATAGGGACTTCTTATTTATCGACATCCGATATACATATTTTATCGATACATATTAAAGATCACTAAAAGTAGAGGTAAACAACAGGCAGTCTTATCGCTAAAAAGCGATATTTTTAAAATGAAACCTTGTACAGACTTTAAACATGAAGTTGATAATTGATAAAAACTGAACTGAACTGATTTAATGTGAAATTGTTAACTAATAACTTTTTATTGTTTTCATTGCAAATGTCTATTTTACATTTTCAACTACTCAAAAGTTATCTGAAATAGATCGCTCTTTAGCCATAAGACCGCCTGTTGCTTACCTCTACCTTTAATTTTCTTTAACATTTTGTGTTCTATAATGTATCGATAAAATATGTATATCAGAAGTCGATAAACGAAAAAATCCTATGACAGCTCAAAAGTGCTACGAGAATTCCGGCCTCTGATTATTAATTATTACTGTAAGAAACAAATGCTTTTTAATTACTTTACATAATTAGTATGCAACATTTCTTTTTACTAATTTGAAACGTTTTTTACTAAGGACTAAGAGTTTTTTTACTAGTTATGGATATGACTTGGGTTGCTCACTGTAAGTGCAGAATGGAATTATTATATTATTACGTAAATTATAAAAATAGGCCACTGGTTTTTATAATGTTGATTTTTTTGTACTAGTTTTGTTATTTTACTTTCATAATGGAATATTTATTGTAAAAAAATGTAATTTATCGAAAATTAAATAAATATATAAATACAAAAAGCACACTCATAATCGCACAAGTTATTGTATTGAATAAGAGTATTTCTTCATGATAACCCGTTAATAGAAGTATTGCGAAGTAGTTTTTGAAGTGGTCCATATTTTTTTTAAGATTGGTTTACCATGTTATTCAGAACTAAAGGAGCAAAAGCTCTAATAATTAAAAAAATGACTTATTTGTCTCTGTTGGCCATATTGTTTAATTAAGTTCACTGCTTATAAGTCTAAGTTAAATGTTCCGAAACGCCATACAATTTTTTAAATCTTGTGAATCTTGTTACTTGTTTTTTTTTAATATTATTACTTTTTTTATAAAAAGCTTAACCTTATGATACTAAATGGTGACTGTGTTATTTCTGTATAGTAATAATATAAATGAACTAATTACCTACTACGCATAAGCAACTGATTTTTATCAGTAACACCAAACGAACGCTGTGGAATTTGTTTCTTGAATTATCATCACTTAAAACGGTGGTTGACCTCTACATTACACATGTACATGAAATCCAGTCAGTTCTAAGCAGTTATTAGCAAAGATAACGACATGGGGTTGTAAATCTTAACAAAAAATGGTGCCAAGTGTTTTCTTATTTTTTATTAATTTTCAAGTGAGCTTTGGTCCTAAATTTACACTCAGTAGAAACCAAACCACAAGAGATGAGGCAGAACTAGAATATGATGACATGATAAACTGAGCCAGTTCTACACAGACTACTCAGAAGTCACTGGATAGGGAATTGTGGGGTTTTTGCCCTGCAGTGGGATAGAAATAGATAAGATAACAATTTTTGTGGTTGGGTCTTAAAATGACCAAATATACTATACCAAGCCTCATTACTTTCGCAATTACTACTCTAGATTTTTATTGTTTGACCGAACACTGACATATCTGACGTACAATATTTTGTGATAGTGTAAGCCTTTAAAGAAACGTTTTGGTCTCATCCCGTGCGAATGTGATATGTACAAATTAACGTTTAGCGATAAGAGATTTTACCTATGTTTTGATTTATGCCAAAGTGAACGATTGTTTAAGCAATTCAATTGTTGATGTTAAGATTGCACTTAAATAAACAAGATAACGCACCTAATTTGAGTTTTCTTTTAATAATTAAGATGTTTTTGCAGATTAATGATTTTGCATCGTCATTCGATCTAAAAGTACCAAGTACTCATCGGTGGCAACCCTGACATGACTGCTTGCATCATTGCTGCACGTTTGATACTGAATGTATGGAAGAAAATCAATGAGCACAAAAATAAATGAGCCTGCATTAATATCAATAGAAATGAAAACCTAACTCCTCGCTAGCAATCGTGAGAAGTTTCCATTGCAGATTTAATAAACACTTGCTATCAGTATTATGGTTAAGCATACAACAGCCAATATTTCAACTCGTCCCGCATATCCTTGCCATGAACCATTTCTACATAAGATTGATTTTGCAATAAAGAAATCAATTCATTCTAATCCGATCCTGTCCTCGTCTCACTAGTGGAAAAGTACCTTTACGCGGTGGAGACGTAAAGTAGCAAAAAATCAACGTGGGCCAAGATCAGGCCGTCTTGTTTAGAAGGCATGACTTCATTTGTTGCCATATTTAATAAAATTGCATCATCAATACGTAACGCGGCACAATGCGCATTAGCGGGTAAACAACTAACAAATCTTCAAAAATCTTGGCCCTTGTTATCTGCTATTTATAATGCCCACAGGAAAATAACAGTTCAAACAGATCGTTAGGATTTGATAACCTTAATGGACTAGCAGAATCATTCACAATCAAAAACAAACATATTGTTTTCCATTTAATTAAAATCTAAACATTTTAGGATAAATATTAAATAACAAACTTAACACAATTACGTATGGTCCTTCTCTACATCTGTCTGTAGGAACTTTTCATATTGCTCTTCTGTCATGAGAGATGTTATTTCTTCGGGTTTGGTAAGTTTTAACTTAAACAACCAACCTTGTTCGTAGCACGAGGAGTTGATCAGGCCAGGTTTACCTTCAACCTCACTGTTTTTCTCCGTAACGGTACCAGTGACTGGAGAATAGATTTCACTAGCGGCTTTGACACTTTCTAGGGCTCCACATTCGTCCCCAGCTATCAACTGCTTCCCTGGGTCAGGTAGCTGTGCGA
The DNA here is from genome assembly GCA_963966035.1 of Acleris laterana. Taxonomy (NCBI): domain Eukaryota; kingdom Metazoa; phylum Arthropoda; class Insecta; order Lepidoptera; family Tortricidae; genus Acleris; species Acleris laterana. Next base: position 15,698,720 of record OZ014450.1, read on the forward strand.
ACACGACATCCCCAAGCGATTCTTGAGCGTACTTGCTGATTCCTACAGTTCCAACTTCACCCTTAACTACGACCCACTCATGACGGTCTGTGTATTTCCTAGGAGATTCGGTGCTGTACTTATGGTGTAGCTCACAGTATGACTGCCTGAGGTTTACTTGTAGAATGCTACATCTTGATAAGTATTGCTTGGTCGCCAAGAAAATATGCCTTTGTAGAGCCATGTTACTGAAATGATTAAAATAAAACATGAAATTTACTGTTCCCACATATAATTGTATACTTTCAGTTTCCTAAACGATTTCTCTTATCATCTAATGATAAAAGTAAGTCCGAGACCAATAAACTAATTTCCTACTATTTCTAAATTATGAAAGAAGACAGAATTTTTTTAATTTATCTGCAGTTGCCAGTTTGAGGGATATAATGTCCAACAGCTGAACCAAGTTGTTACCTAATTAAGATTTTATTGTTATATTTAGCACATTAATTGAATGCAAGTGAAGTTGTGAGCTTGGCATGTTCAAATTACGTAGTAGTGAAATGTCATAACAAGTTCTAGGTTATGTCACAATCTAAAAATAACTCTAATCAATAATGATAACTTATTACACAAATCCCCAATCTAGTACAATGTACGTATTGAGTTTTTGATAAACTCACAAAAAATCTCAATAATATAATAAAGTTGTTAAAGCCCACCAATATTCCACCACCACTTGCACCAAAAATTGGGAGACTGAGATCTACACTTTTAAAACAATTGGAACAGCTATTACACTTAAAAATTAAATGAAATCAAAATAATGATCAGGAAAATACAGTTATTAAATTGATACTAAAATATACACACCAATTTTAACAGGTAATATTCTCAATTTATTACAGTTATAAACGAGGCAACCACCATAACATTGTAACCGAAAGACACTGGCTATTCAACTAGCATGTTGAAATTGTAACATAGCTATGTTTGTCACCTTTTGACATTCAGATAACAGCTGACCCCAAGAACTGTAAACAGTATGAGTTTACAATTGCCTTAATTACATCTTATAAGCATCGGAGGATGATAGTGGAATAAACTAAGTTTCATAATGGATATTGCAATATCATATTTTTTTAAATTGATTTAATTATGATGATGAGCTTACTCTACCTTAGGCAAGTAGATTTATGACGATAACTTTATGAGTCTACATATTAATAAGGTAAGTACCTATCCATAACTTTAAAATTTCTTTGAAAAAAATTAAATATTGTTTCACTTATACCCTCAATCTACATGGAAAACCTCTTTAAGAACGGAAAAAGAGTCATGAAATATAGCAAGTAGCCGAAAGTAACAAAAAGTAGTATCAGATTTTCACAAATTCTATGAAATTATTATAAATAACATAACCAAAGTAAGTTGATATTGAAAATTATTTATAAATGTTAACTAACCTTCACGACGGTCTCAGGACAGGGGAAATACCGCCATACACACACGGCGACAGCGAAACAAATACAACAAAATGTGGAAATTGTACCAAAAATTCTTATCAAATTCGCGAACTTTATCTAATAAACGTCATATTAAAGAGGTTACTTTGTTTTTTTTTTATGAGGGGCAGAAGTGTGGTTTCTGAACGAAAGTAACAGTCAACTCTATTTTGTTTATGGTTGCTCACTTGCCATATCGAAAAACACAAACGTCACCATTGCTCGTCTAGCCATGACTGAAAGATGTCAAACGAAGTTTACGGAAAAATTTGAAAATCAAAATTATGTTATTTACGTGGGAATTCTGGTTGGTTCGCTCGCGGTGTTATATTTTTACAGGTAAAATATTAAACACATTAAACCAATGGTCATTTTTTGGCTTAGAAAGTCGTTAACGTTGTTACCATTTCCGCAGATTTCACTTCGCGACCATAGCATTTAGTTATGTGCTGGGATGTTTGGCTTGTTATTACGGGCTGAATTCGAACATTTTAGATAGGTTAGTGAATAAAATCAAGTGCCATTCGGTGTTAAGCGGTGCTGCGAACGAAGGGCAGAAGGACCGAGTCGAAGTGAGTTGACACCATTTGTTTACGTTCTGTGTATTTATGAGGTCGTTCGCGTTGACGCCTCTTTATTGAACGCTCATTATTTTGCACGACCACGTAGGACTTTGAGCATTGCGTGTTGATTTACTACTTAGCTGAGTACTTAGCTCGTGCTAAATAATGATGTAAACCAAGATTTCAATGCCATCTAGGTAACTGGTTCCAGTAAATACTCATTAGAGCTTGTTATGAAAGTGTTGACAACACTTCACTCATCAACTTGTTTTGTGATTTAACTTAGTTTTCTAAAACTGGGTCTGCTGTGCCATGTTACGAACAGAATATTGTTTTGTGATCATGTTAGTAAAACATGTTTAGCAAACATGCCTTCCACTGCGATTTTTGAGTCTTGAATATTATTGTTATGGTTTTAAAACATTAAATGAAGATAAACACTATTATATTATTAATTCTTACACTAGGTAGGTACCTAGAAGAACAATACACAATACAATATCTTCGACAATTTTACACTGATTTTACAAGATGCGTATTTGGTGAGCACAATTAAGACACTAATGATTGCAGGTCCTCGTTTAAAAAGGTCGACAGATCTTTGGTGGGTACCCTCACGACAAATGACTTAAAATTAACCTTGTGGCAGGGTGCCAACCACTCGACCCTAAGAGAGTACGATTGGGGGGTTCAAACTCAGAGAATTCACCCCAACTGTGGTTTGGCATATCTTATCCACGGAGTCTTGCTGGAATGAGTATTATAATGAATGGTTAAATTAATGTCCTCTTTTAGAGTTGTGCGACATGCGGTTCTAGCAATTGCCCCCGACATGACACAGGGGCAGCTTCAGAGCCCTGGGTAGGTCTCCAGGTCCACAAACAGCTGGACCAAGCCATTGAAGAGGTGAGTCAAGTTTTATTTTAATTAGCACATACTGAGTCCTCTTAGTTTGCATTGTTTTCCTTTTATGGCCACAAGAACTTTTTAAAAGGTGTTCTGACTTAAAACATGCATATAGAAGTTCGTCTCAAATGTAAACTATTTTCTTTGTTCATTATTTACTGAGAAAATGTATACATTTCTGCTGATGGCTAAAGAGCTTCAACGTTACATGGTCCTTTCTCTGATTCTCTGCCTACTAGTTTAGCACCTTTTAATGCAAACAAAACAAACCATGTGCTCTGTTAAACAGCTAATCAGAATTGTTTTGTTGAGCCTTGATGTGGCAGTCTAGTTTGGTTGATATAAATTTACTCACCAGTGGTTTCCCATAATTTTATTTGGTCATAATTAGTTTGTTGACATAATTATCTGTAGTCATAATTTTTATATCGCTGGAAATGTAACCTTTTCAGAATTTAAATATCTTACGTGTAGATAAGGCTAGGTTAGGTCAGGTTTGATTTGTAACAATCCTGAAGAAAAAACAGTTTTAAAAAAAAATATGTTATATAATATGACTTGCCATAATTTTGACTTCAGATTATGACTAAAAATAAAATTGTGGCAGACAAGACCCAGTAAAGTACCTAAACAAATGAAGTATAGGCTTATTCCATGAATACTAATAATAAACATATTACTTAATTATAATTATGAAATAAATACATCCAAGACCGCTACCTAACTGTGTCTGTCCAACCTTTTTTTTATTCACTATCATATTTTCACTATATTAATACAGAAATATGTTTTTTTTATCCATTTATGATCATAATGTTCACCAAACACTTTTGAAGATAGCATAATGAGTTGGATGATAAGGTTATCTTAATAGTTGAATAAATCAGTAGATTATTCATATCGCCTAATTTTATGTTTAAATTTGATTTTGTTTTAACACAATATTGTTAAATTTAACTTGTAATGTCAATTTGATAAGTTTACCTCATTTAAATTTAGAATATAATTAATCTGGGGGGCATTTTTTTGCAGTTTAATGTCATTGGTTGGAGCATTGTCTGCTCTATTCTTATCTATTCCAGATGGGTTCTCTCACCTTTAGTGCTTTGCCCTTATTGTTATTTATTAAGATAAGAAAAAATATAACTATATATTATTTAGTAAGTAGGCCGCACGGGTACTGTTTCACGTCAAAAATATACGAGCGCATCCCAAGAGATATTTATTTACAAAATACACAGAGTAAGTACAAAAGTGATGCCTTGAGCCATTCTCTACTCGTCAACAAAACTAAATTGAGTATTGAATAACCTCCTAAGGGCCACCAAACAACGAAATAATAATATGTAAATGGCATATTAATCTATTGTGAATTTATATAAAGTCAATTGTCTAATTTGACCATTTGTCATAAAAGTTAGGGTTGTATTATAACAACACTAAAAAGTTTATAATTTAAGCTTAAATTTTAGGATAAACTTAAATTCGGACAAACGATGCATTAGGATTAGGGATTCCATACTGCCGTCCTAAGCTAAAACGCAGTAACTATGATAAACCTCCGGTAGTACCTAATATCAACCTTATAACTAACAGTATAGAATAGAATCTGCTTTGGTGGTTGAATTTAAAATACTGCTTATTGGCTTAGGAGGGCAGCATAGGGGAACCCTCACAATTATATGCAGGGTTTTTGTCTATATAATAGGATATCCCTTTAAAACCCATATAACTGTTTGTTCTAATGTATTGTTTGGTATAAAATCTTTACACCTAACATCCTTCTACGCAGAAATTACAGAATTTGATTGACATCTATTTAATTAGTTAAATTAGGTTTTTTTTTTTTTTTTTTTTTTTTATGGCGTCGAGTAGACAAACGAGCACACAGACCACCTGATGGTAAGTGGAAACTGTGAAAGGTTAGTTTTTTATGATCATACATTGACCAGAGAGGTCCATGATGGTAGGAGTGACAGAGTAACCACCTTGTCAGTCAGTTACAACCTAATTTCATTACAATAACACATGCGTATACATACAAATACAATATTAACTTAACTAATGTGCGGCTAGATACACGTACAGATAATGCCTTATCTAAATGCGATTCGTCAAAACGTGAATCAATAATAGTTACGAAACGTGCCTACCGACACAGTACTCCCCCTAAAAGATTTTTTTTTATCAAGGACCGAAAATTCCTACTGAAATATTTACGAAGCGTGCCTACCCCACCAAAATGTTTTCGACCAAATAATATTAGGTCAAATAATGATTATGCCACTCGATATAAACCCGATTACAGTTGATTTATCTCACGAAAGCGGGTTCGCCATACTTGTAGTTGTAACATGCATAGACACCCACACTATTGCGTTGCTTAGCAACGACAGCTACGCACTTAGAGACAACGTGCACGTGCAACTAAAATCGAAATAAAGTCGCCTTCAGTAGTACTTGTGAACGATGTAAACGAATTAGTACTGTTTGACACATAACCAAATATTCACCAAGCGTATTTTTATTAAAAATAACGTATTTATAATGTATAGTTATTTCATCTCAAACTTAATATGAAAATAATGATCTAGTGCAGAGGTTCCCAAACTCTTTTGTTTAATAGACCACTCATAATTTTGCTGGATCCGGTGGACCCCCTGCAGCTACATTACAACCAATTTCTAAATCTCGAAAATAAAAGTGAAGATTAGATCTATCTATGGAAACTAGCGTTGTTGCTGAGTTTCAACGACGAATTAACAGTTTTCGAAAAAAAAAAGGTTCGAGTTGATTGCTTGATAGGGCTAATTATGTAATAATAAAGTCGACTACGTGTTGTACTGAATATGGAACATGCAAATTTTTACAAGTAACAGTTGCTGAACTTCTTTAAATATTATCTGCCTATCTATATTGATAGGATAAATCAAGCTAACATTTTAGTTCTTCACTATCGAACCCAAATTAATTTTCATGCACCCCAACTTACGATTGTGGACTCCCATTTTTTTGTCACCCCCAACGTAGCCCCCGTCGAGTCTCCCGTGGACCCCTGGGGGTGCGAAGACCTAACTTGATCATTAAAAATACGTAATTATCGAGAAATCATGGTGAATTGGTTTGTTTGATTTTGTTTACACCTTTTGCAAGTTCTATTGACGGCTACTTTAGTTATTACGTGTTGTCTTATTCCCTTTTAGACTAGAGCCACAGAATGAGTTATTTTTCAGTTCTACAATGCCATACTGGTGCAGTTTATTTCGTCGTGGTACAGCAATATCACGCAGCTGCCGTTCTTTATTGATGAGCTCCGGTACCAGCTTCGGTACGCATCCTCCTGCCTTTTGCGGAGGGCTGTTAAGGTATGTTCAACTTTTTGTTTATGGTTAAAAAGTCTGATGTGGGAAGAGATGTTATAATATTTTCAAAGGGCAACACCTCGTCAAGAAAATTGGTAATGGGTAGAAATAGGTTTACTCCGGTCAGCGTCCAAAGTTTTTTTTGGAAATAAGTCACTTTGATGTGAATATTTCTTTTTGCTTTTTGGGTAATCATCTATATAGTAAAATTAATTTTAAGCTGTCCATCTATTCCATTACGAGTTTTCAAAGCAAAAAAAAATGGTGTCCAACCTGTTACAGAAGGTACCTATCTTGCGACCAAACAGAAAGTTACATGCATACATACATTAAATCACGCCAGTTTCCCAGAGGGGTAGGCAGAGACCACTTCTTTCCATTTGCTACGATCTTGACAAATTTCTTTCGCTTCTTCCACCTTCATACATCGAGTCATGCACGCACGTCGGTGTCGGGTACTCAAACAAGTCAAGTCAAGTTTACTCTACAGTATTATAATACCATAACACACACACACGCACGATCGCACGCACGCACTAACACACACACATCCCCAGGACATTGTTAAGGCGGGCGTTGTTAATGTTTTTTTCATCACACTTGCTCGTAAATAGTGTCCTAACATGCTACAAATATCGACCGTAAATCCAAAATAATACCCGTGGGCCTTTTTTTACCATTACGCCCTATCGTGCGTAATAGCTTTTTTTTAAAAATATTATACGTGGACTCAAACTATCACAATACGTCAGGACCCCAATTCTTGTGCCATTGGATATGAAGTTTCATTCGAGATGAAATATCAGTTGCATACAATTTCCTAAAAATCTCGCATATAAACTATTGATCTCGACTGTCACTAGAATCGGACTCCGAACGCGTTTGACATTATCTGTGGTGTCACAGACAATGATGTAGTCTGCCGCTAATAAGTTAAAAATATGATCTTTTGTCTGATATTTCATTTCCTCGCAATTGTGATGAAAAACATTGTATGTTACACGGGTGGTAAAGGAAATACAAAGCTCGAGTCATTAAAGCCCTCAGCCTTCGGCTTCGGGCTTCTAACAGACTCTCGTTTGTAATTCTTTCTTTACCACCTTTAATACACAATGTACTATATCGGAAAGATGATGAGCTTTGTCGATTCCCCGCCCAGATAAACTACTCCCGGTTCATAACGGAGCGTCTGGTCCCGTGCGCGCTGCGGCACTACACGCTGTGCTGCGAGCTGCGCGCGCGCGCGCCCGGCCGCCTCGCCGTGCACCCCGCGGCCGCCAACCGGACCGCCGAGCTCAACTACCTGCGCCAGGTCACCAAGGCCGTCATGCCCTACCTACTCAACAATGGGGAGTTGCACAACGAGTGAGTGCATATACTTTAAGGCTGCGTTTCCACCACAGAGCTGGGCGAGGTGGCTAAATATTTAGAAAAATGACTTTTTTTTTGTATTCTATGCCTTTCAAATTGATAGCTTCAGATTCTAATTCAAATTCGAATGTTTATTGCCTTACCGCTTTTCTTAGAATCTGTCTAATTAAAGTGTCACAGTGACAAATAATGACAAAGCATTTAGCTACCCTACGGTTTTTAATTAGCTTCTAAAGTTTCAGAGGAAATGCTATGACATACAGATAGACGGGCGTATATAGGTGTTACGCATTTGAACTTTTTTTTTTGTTGCACTACCATGACATTGACATATTCGTCGTAGAGGTTTTCCGCCGGCGCAGCGTCCCGCATATCATAAGAGTGTCGTCTGGATCGCTACCACCGTCTTACCGTTTAGGTGTCATTCTACAACCGATCGCAAACGGCAACGGCAGACTGTAATAGCAGGCATCACTACTAGTTTCTATGTATTTCTATGAAATTTATTCCTTAGCCGATTGCAAACAGTAGCAGCAGACGGTAACGGCAGGCGTTGCTAACCTCCGACCGTACCACTGACTGCTTCTGCCGTCAGGTGCGGAATGACGAACACAGACGATAGAAGCAGGCATCGGAGGCTGCCATTGCTGTCTGCCGTTACCGTCTACGGTCGGCTGCGGAATGACACCTTTTTACTTGCCATCGAGCAAGTCAGGGGGCTTCAAGATGGACCAGCATGATGGTCAATTATTACACTTTTCATTTGTGCCATAAAAAAGTCTTGTTTGACGTATTTTGGTTACCTACCTGTAGTATTCGCATTGTTGTGTTCAGGTGTCAGAATAACAACCGGATACTTAATTTGCATAGAGGCATTCCATCTTAATCCTCAGGATTGCAACCCACTGCGATCTTAAGATTGCTAATGTCTATGAGCTTCAGTACCCAACTACCATCAGCCCCCTATTTAACCACATCGACAACGACACAGGTGACAATTCGGTATACATTGCAAAGTTATCCATTAACCTACCGCCAAACAGCAGTGTTCGCATTGTTGTGTTCCGGTTTGGGGATAAGACAGCCGGTGAAATGACTAGCATAGAGGCATTCCATCTTAGCCTCAGGGTTGGCAACGCATTTGCAGTCTTAGGATTGCATTGCATTGCAGTCTTGTGATTGCGAATGTCTATGGGTCACAGTTTCCACTTACCATCAGGTGGCCTGTGTGCTCGTTTGTCTACTCGATGCCATAAAAAAAAAAGTTACGGTACACACCTGGGACTGGTTTCCATATAAGCTGCGACATGTGCACTGACATGTCACCTAGCACTTGTCATTGTCGGAATGGTGAAATCGGGGGCTGGTGGCCTGCGTGCTCGTGTGACTTTGCCATGCTATTATATTTTATAACTATAATAGTTAAACGTATATCCCCTGATTGTTTGTTTCTTGACCAGCGTTTTTCGCGTTCTGGTGCGAGAGATATTCGCCGGTTGGGTGTTGCTGCCCCTCACTGACCTGCTGGCGGACCCTTACATCCTCAACGCACTCATCATACTGGCAACTGGAGATGAGACCCTGGCCCAGTTGCCAGCAACACCGGATTATAGGGTGAGTTCACATCTGTCCTTGCTATATTATAAATGCGATATTTGATTGTTTGTACGTTCCGCATTCACGAATTATCCGATTGACGTGTTTGGTACAAGTTAGGACATGGGTAATCTTTAAATTGACGATAAACAACTTTTACGTGGACGGATTCGCGGGTATTTTACGGTAATACAATGGTGTTAATATATAAATAATAACTCAATGGTTTCCATGGTCTATTAATGTTTATCTAAGGTCCATAGCCCTTCCATCCATGCCATCATTCCTTTACAATACAATAATATAATACTATCGAGCTGGTATATAGTAGAGTAGATACGTCGAGTTTGGATTCGTCCGACTCGTCTTTTATATTGTGATACAAGAACAGCTGTAGACAAATTATTTTAAAAATGTTTTTTTTGAACCAAAATATTACTTGTGGAATAGTGTTTTACCTCCATTACTTCTCAGGTAGAGTTCCTGTCGACTTTCGTCCGTCACAACGACTCGGCGTATTCCGAGCGCAGCCGCCTTCTCCGGTTAGACCTGGAACTGGTCATCAGCGCGCAGGAACACCTGTATGCCTTCATGCAGCACATGAAGACAACCAGCCGCATTCACCTCCTGCAGTTGTACAAGGACATCAGTGAGTATTTTATGCTGGACGCTTGCCGCCTGCTGTTGTAGACCTGGAGCTGGATATCAGCTCGCATGAGCAGCTGCACCTTCATGCAGCACATGAAGACCACCAACCACATTCTCCTGCCGCAGCTGTACAAGGACATCATTGAGTGTTTTGCGCTGGGAGCACGCCGCCTGCTGTAGTAGACCTGGAGCTGGAGATCAGCTGGCAGGAACAGCCGCACCTTTATGCAGCACATGAAGACCAACAGCCACATTCACCGGCTTCAGCTGTACAAGGACATCAGTGAGTATTGTGTGCAGGGAGCACGCCACCTGCTGTAGTAGACCTGGAGCTGGAGATCAGCTTGCATGAGCAGCTGCACCTTCATGCAGCACGTGATGACCACCAACCACATACACCTGCTGCAGTTGTACAAGGACATCAGTGAGTATTGTGTGCTGAGATCACGCCACCTGCTATAGTAGACCTGGAGCTGGAGATCAGCTCGCATTAGCAGCTGCGCCTTCATCAATTCAACCAATTTTCGTGTCGATCGGTTAAGACGTTGAGCCGTGAAGACGAAACGTACAAACACACATTCGCATTTCGTCGGTGCTCTTGCAATACTGCGTAAGTAAAAAAATCATGTAGTTGCAAAATGTACCTTACTGACTTAGGTGCTAAGTTGTACTTTGCAACTTATTTAATTTGTTAGTTACGCGGTATTGCAGGAGCACCGACGATTTGTCATTTTAGCAAGGATAATACGAATAGTATAGCGCAGACTGATTGTAAATTTACTAAAAAGTAAATTTAAAATAAAAAAACATACAAATCCAAATACGAAATATTTTAACGGCTAATTGGCAATGCATATTCACGTCGGCAATATGGAGTGAAACTAATAGCGCTTCGGGCAAGACCATCACTGCGGAGAAGAAGCGCCGCGAGAAACATACATACGATCTATGTATGAGGTTGCCACTGCCACTCATAATTTTACCCACCCAATTTATTAATTATAATATTATTTGGAACATTTTCAAGCGCTTAGCCAACCGCCCAATTATCTCTTCGCGTACAACGAAGTTCATTGGCCTGTTTATTATTGTTACCTATGTCGCACAAGGTCAAATCAATTTAGGAGGAAAAAACATTCATGACATAATATTATGTTTATAGTTTGATTTTAATTGATGTTATTTTGTGAACCTTTTCTTTGTGATTAAATAAATACTTACTGAGGGATAAAGATATTTTCGTCTTTGTCTTATACAATAACTAGCGACCCGCCCTCGCTTCGCTTAGATTAAAGTTAGTTTTCTGTATCACCCGTATATAAACAAGAATTGATTATACATAACACCGTCCCTAAAAAATATCTAACTGATGGTGAAAACCGCAACAAAACCTCTTGTGTAGTTAAGGAGGAGTTAGCGGATATACAGACAGACGGATATATGATGATAATTGATTTCTTAATAATTTTACACGAAATTTACAAAATATACATTACTTTAAGCATTATGCTTGCGCATAGCGTAGAACAAAGATTTCCCACGGCTAACAAATCGATATGACGCGATATGAATAATTAACGTATTAAATCTCAAGGCTACCGGCTTCGAATTCTCTTTGTACATAAGTTATGAATTACGGCTGTAAACTAAAGTTGAATTACTTTGGGTATGCATTTAAATTTGAGTATGACTTTCCGTATCATTAATAAATGAGTCAATTTTGTTCTGTAATTAGTGAGTCAAATGTGTTACCTTCACTACTGCATTTAAATACGTAACTAAAAAGTAATTAGACTTTTCAGTAAGTATCCTATTCGTTTTTTTAGTTTTGTAGTTTTCAGACCATGAGTATATTAATGAAATAATTGTATTTTAAATGGAAATGAACACATTTATTCAAGGTTAACGTTCAGTTTTAAATGAGTGCAAAATGTATGTGGACCATGAGGTAAAACATTATTCTCTAATCTTACTAATCGTACATTTCCTTATGCGTTACTAATGTGCGTTGCCATTAAATTAAAATTATGATACATATTAGCAATATGTAGTTGGATTAAGAGTAATGGCTTAGGGTTTTTTGACCGCCACAGACGGCTCTGAACGTCAACTGAAAGTCGTGCCACTGACGCCACGATTACTACTTAATTTTGGTAGTAGCTTTAAAAGGAGGCGCACTTGTTAGATTGCTCAATGATTGAGAAATAAAACTCGCACAGTATATACGAGCGGTCCTCGACTGAGAATACCCCGACAAGTGGATAGGGCAGCTGGCACTATTATGTGGCCAGCCCGTTCACCCGACTTAAATCCAGTCGATTTTTTTACTTAGGAGCGCTAAACGAAAAAGTGTGCTACAAACCAATAAAACCATGTTTGAAGATTAAAATAGACTATGTTTCGGATCAATAAGGTGTAAATTGCATAGCATAGCAAGTACATGTTTCGCGTGTGTCACCTTTTGTATTCTACGTAAGGTGTTCAAAAGGTCTGAATTCCAGCAGTGATGGAACATTGAGTTTTTATTTTCTCAGTTTATATTAAGGTGCAGATATAATCTGTGTTACGTAAGTTGCGATAGAAATTATAGTTTAATATCTTATAGATTCCTAATATGGCGAGGATATTTTATGTTTCTGGTAAAGCTATACCAAAATCAGGATATTCCAGTCTTCTAATAACCAACAGTTTAGCTAAACAATCAACAAACCTTTTACAAAACTTACTTACATGTCTTTAAACCGTGTTGTTTACAGAATTACTTCAAACTAAAATCCTGAATCCTGACCTGAAGCCGTCGGAACAGGCTGCGTTGTATAAAGAAGGTTTTGACATCCTGGCGCGGCACGGTGACCTGCGCGGGAGCGGCGCTGAAGAGGTGCGGAACATGCTACGTAATGGAGATGACGTCAAGAGGTAATAGACAAGGGGTGACCGCTCGGTCTTTAAAAGGAGCGATCCGATCTCAATACTCAATACATTTATTGCATTCCACATTTTATAGATGTTGTTGTACGGTCACGAGCGTTAATTTGGGACCCATTTCAAGAAAAATATGCTTGAAGTCGTCAATGTCATTACTCATTAGAGATGTCAAGTCTTCTGTAACTTTCAGGAAACTAAACCTTATTGTTGTAGAACGTCAGATTGACTTTGGACCTAAGGTGGGTACCAAATTAAATCTCGTGACTGTACAATCACGAACCGGGATTGTTGAGCCACTTGCCATTGTTCGTAATTTAGCCGTGTATTCAATAACCGATGTCACCGACTGGCTGACAGCTATTCGATTTGCATTACACGGCTAAATTGGAAACATGGGTAAGTGGCTCAACAATCCCGGTTCGCGACTGTACAATCATAGGGTAAGGTATACTATACATGTTTATGATACGTGGACCCTGTTGGGCGCAGCAACGATAACAGGGAAAACAAAGGAGAGGGCTTAGTTTTATAATATTATAATTTGTTATTTAGTAACTTGAAGTTCAATTGCACTTTAAATACTTTATTATTTTATATTTATTATATTTATTATATTATTTGAAGTTTATTTATGGATAATTATTAAACTATCTTATCATAATATAATTTATTAAATTCATTGAAGTTTATTTATTGATAATTATTAATTATCTCGGTCAATCGGTGAAAGGAACTAGTTCGGTCTTTTAGTTCCTTTTTCGCAGAATTTACATTTCATCAAAAAGAATTTCTCGCAAAATCAGGTTGGGTAGTCACAAGTGTGACCATCAGAAAATAGCGTTCGATGAAATGATACAATCGATGAAGTGAAATTCGATAAAATGGGTCATCTATTCAAAGAATAGCTAACCGAAAGAGTCTCAACTCGGTAGACCTATATTTGCTATTGGAAAGTTCCTACGGCCTTCTTGTGTCATCATCGTACCTTTTTATTCATTTAATATAATCAAAAAATACGTAATGTATGTAAAATTCATTGAACACTCGAATTATTGCCCATTTTTTTCTTGTTGTCAGATTGCAAACTAGTCCTGCTTTGTACGAGGCCGCGAAGGAGTCCTATACGGTTTTAGAAAAAATAATGCTCCCGAGATATTTACATAGCGAAGAGGTAAACTAACATAAGTATAATTATAAGCAGCTTGGTTGTCGGATCTGAGTTGTTGAAATCTAGTAATATTATAATTGGTGTTTTAAATGAAAATGAAAATAAATTCACTGACACAAAAATTTATTGTTTTTTCTTTGTGTTTCAGTTTTACAAATTGTTAATCGGGTCGAGAATACCAACAGGATATCAGAAGCAGAAAAAGTGAGTAAAAATGTACTAGATAACAGCTTATTTCAGACGTAACTTGTTGTATGAACATATGGAATTATACACATGGTATAAGACTATCATCAAACCAAGAAAGATGGACGTTATGTTATTAAAGCCTTGGTGGTTAGTCTGTCCTTCCGTCTGTCAAGGGTCTGAATAAAGGAATTATTTTATGCATTATTGTTATGGATAAGTTTGGTAAAATTAGAAATACTGAAAGATTCATAATTATAATATTTTATGTGCAAGAACGTAAATTTAAGAACAATAAAAAAAAATGGTTGGTTTCGTCAATGTCATTAGTAGGCATCGGAGTTTTTGTCGCACGGTAAGACTAACAGCAAGCTATGGAGTCATCATTTGCCATAAATCTAAACTCTTATTCATATTCATACTTATTTATTTATTTAATTATTTAGGTTTTTTTTTATAATCAAAGACAACAACGTTCACGAGTTTAGAAACGATTATTTAATTATATTTGGAAAATAAATATTACAATAAAAAATAATTACCATTTTATTACTGATTTAATTACGAAAATTTATAAACAAACAAAAGATACATTAAAACACGGCAGAAGTGAATGTTTTAGTCCATACTAGTGTCGAATTACCTATTCGCAGGTGTATAGTGCAAGTTATGAATTTATTTTTAACTTGACTAAGATAAATATACACGACCGACCGCTATAGAGGCATTTTAAGATAAATTAAATGAGTATGAATATGAATAAGAGTTTAGATTTATGGCAAATGACGACTCCATAGCTTGCTATAGTCTTACCGTGCGACAAAAACTCCGATGCCTAGTCATTAGAGATGTTACAAGGCTTCATAAATGAATGTTGTCCTTCCCAGGCCCTCTGCGTCCACCCTGAGGCCACGCATGCGCGCGCCCGACGGCCTGGTGCTCGAGAGCGGAGCCCCGGGCGACGCGGAAGACGCCGCAGACAACATCGACATACTCAAGTACCTGGACTCCGTGGCGGCTGAGGAGGCGCGCCGGGAACAGGACCTGAGCGCGTATAAGGTCATATTGACTGACGTCGAGACTAGATTGGTGAGTCGATCGTTTATGCGAATGATGGAGTTTCCAGGGTTGAAGATAGGTTTACAATTGAAGTAAAAAGGAATGGGAAAGGAAGGATCAGGGTAATAGGACGAACTGTTCATATTATTTTGCAGAACGAGGTTTTGCTACGACGTAATAGCGTGACGGCACCAATGATGGACGCTTTTAGTGGACAGGCACCAGTAATGAACACTTCACTCTTAATTCAAATTTCATACGGTCCTAAATTAAGACTGCGCCGAGCGTACGCCAGATGTACAGTGGCGCCCTCATTACTATTATTGTGTTTTCTAATTAACTTAAGAATTTTCTTGAAATCGGTCGGTAGGTATTTGTACTACAAATGAAAACTCAAGTTATAGGGTATATCACGTAGTTAAATAACAATTCCCCTACGAGTTATCAACTTAACGGAAAAAAATTGCCACTTTTTTCTGTTAAGCTGAATAATCAAAGGTTAATTGTTATTAAAGTTTGTTACGTATCCCATAAATTGTGTTTTTACTTGCGCTACAAAAACGTATCGTCTGATTCCAAGGAAATTCTTTAGTTAATTAGAAATCACAATAATAGTAATGAGGGCGCCACTGGACGCTCGACATTTGCTCGGTACAGTCTTAACTGTTGCAAAACAAATGAATAACCCTTATATTAGGAATAGTTTTTGTAAAGCATCTTTAGATATTTTTAACACGTATTGTAATTTAGGCAATAATAATGTTTCCAAACCCAAAAGACTCTCTTTACTTTTTACATACATTTGTGTAATCGTAAAATGAGAAATGAAGTAAGTAGTTGGATTTTTGTGGATTGTGAACTGGATAATTGCGTTGTCATGTTATTCTTAAGATTGTTCTACATGAAACGTTTTACATTCCAGCAAGCCCCCCCACGGCAAGGCACGGTGCGCGTTTTCACCGTAACGGTCGCGAGTCCCCGCCTGTGGCACGTCGAGCGAAGCGAGCACGACTTCCACCTGCTGCGGAGCAAGCTGGTCGAGTTCCACGGGGAACAGCTGCTCAGCTCGCTGCAGCTACCTTCTAGAAAGTACGTTGCTTTGTAGTTGTAGAGTTTTGTGACGTGAGGAAGACGCATGAGCACCCAGGTGGTCACGGGGCCTTGACTGTGGCACGAGGAGCAAAGCGAGCACGCCTTCCACTTGCTGCGGAGCAAGCTGGTCGAGTTCCACGGGGAACAGCTGCTCAGCTCGCTGCAGCTACCTTCTAGAAAGTACGTTGCTTTGTAGTTGTAGAGTTTTGTGACGTGAGGAAGACGCATGAGCACCTAGGTGGTCACGGGGCCTTGACTGTGGCACAAGGAGCAAAGCGAGCACGCCTTCCACTTGCTGCGGAGCAAGCTGGTCGAGTATCAGGTCAGACGCAAATGGACATTTTCAATCGCATGACTAAGATGAAATGATAG
Organism: Acleris laterana; assembly: GCA_963966035.1. NCBI lineage: Eukaryota > Metazoa > Arthropoda > Insecta > Lepidoptera > Tortricidae > Acleris > Acleris laterana. The sequence goes on from OZ014450.1 coordinate 15,715,452, forward strand.
TTATTAAAACTAGAGTAAACCTGTTCTTACTGAACCAGCGAACTTCATCTTAAAATAGAGGTCAAGCGCTGGTCAGTCTTATATATAAACGAAAATCGGACAAAGATTTAAAAATAAAACTGGACGGGCTATATGAAAGACAAGTCAAACGAGTCTAATCTCGATGGAACTTCTTTTTCCCATTCAGTCTCCTTTTGTCTCCATCATCATACCAGATCGATGGTACCATGTTATTGTATTGTCATCAGAAGTCAATCCGACGGATAGACGTAGGTTAAAAACAACTTTCTTTTATTACGTTGTTATTTACATAGATATAAAGAATAATTTAGTAAATCGAAATCTAATTTATAATACAATTTTCTTTTGCAGAGACAACAGTCCAAACGAGACTCTCCGCTACAAATACGAGGACTTCCTACAGCGCGTTCTCCAACAAAGCCTCCTGCAGACCTCCCAACTCCTGCACCTCTTCCTCACGGTCCACGGGAACTTCTCCCTGGTCGTCCAGGCTTCGGCCATCAGCGTGGCCCAGCCGGACCTTGGGAACATATACCAGTCGGTCACTCACAAACTGAGGAAGGAGAAGGGCCAGCACTTGGAGACGTTTCTGAAGAATTTCTTGGTGTCTTCGGATATGGAGCGATATCAAGCGCTGTGAGTACGCGTGAAATGATCAAGTTTGGTTTCTTACCACCAAAAGGGGGGTAGATAGAGAATTTCTAACTAAGGACCACATACACGGAAAAGACTAATGTAGTTTTATTATTTACATACATACATACATACATTAAATCACGCCTGTTTCCCAGAGGGGTAGGCAGAGACCACTTCTTTCCACTTGCTACGATCTTGACAAATTTCTTTCGCTTCTTCCACATTCATACATCGAGTAATGCACGCACATCGGTTTTGGGTACTTAAGATTCGGCCCTTTTCCAGTATTTCTCCGATCTGACTCTAAAAAGTAAGTAAGTAAGTAGTTTTATTATTTAAACGTGATTAAAGCCGCAAACGCATTGAAAGTGTTCCCATACAAAAAACGCATCCGCCATGCTCACGTAGTTATACAAAAACCTTATCCTAAAATTCATAACACTTGAGTGTATATTTAATTAATCAATTCATCATTCCAGAAAACAAGGCACCCACGTTGAAGAGGCTTTAGAAGTGATAGAGGATGAGGAGATAGAACGCGTGCAAGTGAGACATACGAACAAGCGGGACATTCGCGAGGCGGTGTTCGGGAATAATTTCGACGTCGAACCGTGCGTCGAGTTGCGGGAAGAGACTTACCAGGATAAGGTAGTCGGGTTCACGCAGTGCTTAATGTATTTGTGTAAGTAAATTAATTATTAACGTGATTTATTTTCTAAGATATGCGTTTGTCTTTAACCGCCATTATATTTTTAGGCACCATGTGTGCTCTTATATATTTCCCGCGACAAGTGTCGCCGGCAACGTCTGGTTAAGTGGCGCAACGTTGCCGGACTTCGCATGACATATTTGGTACCATCGCGCGACACGTCTCACCGTGATGTGGCGCACCCGACACCTGTCTCGCGATGCCGTCAGATATGATCCGCAAAGTTACGTGCATTCGCTCCCTTTCAAGGAATAGGTCGAGTTACCCGTTACTCCTGTCGACTTCAGCCATACAGGCTGTCCCAAAAATCAACGTCGAGTCGATAGGGGAAGATAGGGCAATCGGTGACAGAAATGAAAAGTTAAAAAAAAAACTAAGCCACACACAAAAAAAAATCCGCTCAAACGAAAATCGGGAAATTGACACCCTGTAATGTTCTTCCAAGTGCTGTGACTGCAAATATTCACTTTTCTTCAATTTTTTTGTGGTGTAACCCTGAATAACTCTTCTGTAAATTACACTTGAAAATTTAACTATGATCACCTCAATTTCAAATTAAATATTACTTTTTATCCCAACAATGTAATCAAAATTGATTAAACTACTTGAAGTGACTGTAATAGGCTTTAAAAGAAGGAATATTTAGTGTGGATTTCAAAATGGAATGGCACTTGCTACATTTGTCTAATGATTGAGAATAAAAATGCTTGCTTATTACGAGCGCGTCTTCGATCGAGAAGAATACCTCGTCAGGCGAATATGGATACGGCGGGCTGGCACTATTGTCTGGCCAGCCCGTTCACCCGACTTAAATCCAGTCGACTTTCTCTATTTTTGTTTGAGTGGTTATACATTTTTGAGTATGTAAAAAATTACATAAAGTTTTATCTTGTTATTACAACTTCCAGTAGTAAAAGTGATCGGGTGTAGCAGCTGCGTGGCGCACACGGTGGGCAGCGTGCTGGGCGCGGCGCGGCGCGCGGCCGACGCGGCCTTCGGCGAGCTGCTCGCGCACGCGCTCTGCACGCTCGTCTCCGAGCGGCGGCTCGCGCACCTCATCCGGCTCGGGACCAGTGGGTACCTCTTGTTGCTACCACACACCATATTTTTTTTCCAGTAGAACACAACGCACCTTTAGAATTATAGTGACCTAATTCAAAATTTATTTCTTTCGACTTCGAGTCATAAATTTATTACTATAGAGACCTAACTCGAAATTCAAAATTTGTTAATTGGGTCATTATAATTCTAAAGATGCGACAATTTATATGGCGTGTCGTGAATCTTCGTTCGCGCAGACACGAACAACGATTCTGAATATTTTTGAAAGCACGATTAAAACCCACGATCAGACTGGTACGTAATAGTTATGAGGTGCAAATTAAATTGCATCTATTTTTTCCATCTCACTCACGCACGTTTGACATGGCGTCACTTATAACCAATAATAGCACAAGATACAACCACGTAGCGCGTGGATCATGCTGATTGGTTCCCGCGTTTCGAAAAAATTTCATCTGCGCAGGTACATCGGTAAGCCATATCATCGGTGATACTACAAAACCGCGTTGATTATATAGCAAAATAAACCTTAATATCTTAGAAATAAGGTGCATTTTGCTCCCTATTAAAAATGCAACTTACGCGGTTTTGCAGTTTCACCGACGATATCTCAGTTGTGTTTTACTTGTACTCATTGTTTTAACGAGGTTCATTTCGCCAATGTCGACTTTTAGACAATCACCATGAACTTATTACAGAAACAAGTCTTGTCACACATTTTTTATTCGACGTAAGGCGTTCAAAAGGTTAAAAAGAAACTCCTGGCGCTGCATATGCCAGATTTTCAAAGTTAGGTTTTTGTTGCAGATCTACTATTTAATAAGAAAGAGTCATCTTCCCGTTCGGATCCGCGGCAACAACGTGCGCAGGCGCACAGTCAGCTGCTGGGCTGCGCGCTGGCCGCCGCGCCGGGCGTGGCCCGCGCGCTCGACAGAGGCTTCGCGCTATTGCAGCGACCACAGTTTAACAAGCAGGTCACACTCTATTCTCTATTATTGCACGGGACTTAGAGCCAAAAAAAGTATGAACAACAGTGTTGAAGTAAAATTGGATCATGTTGCCAAATTCAATCCATTTCCGGCTAAACTACACTTGCAATTGACGCAAAAACATACAATATTTTACAAAAAATAAACAGAATTTCGTGTTACTGCGTTTTGTTACTGCTTAATTAAAATTGTATTTTAGAGTGAAATTTTTAACTTCAGTTTTTTACTTATTTTTTTAATATGATGGTAATGTAGTAAAACAATACCGTTTTTGTTACAGTTGGTGTACAATTTGCTCGACTTATGTATTATGGAGCTGTTTCCTGAATTATGTGCCACAGATAACAAATCACAGAATGAACCAAAGAGTTGAGGCAGTATGGTTGTAGACACTGTATCCAAATTTGTATCTCTATAAGTATTATGAAAACGTCCTATGCATTTTTTTAAATCGCAAGTACTTGCTAGTGATATCACGTTCTTAAACTGTTTTGCAAACAGTCTTATGCGATTTGTATTAAACTGTAAATATTATAATGTATAATATTAGATTATTATATTTTTATAATAATAGATAATTTTATTAATATTTATTAATGGCCTTGATCCATGATTGAGGTACACAGACCAGATAAAGGTAAAATGGAGAAACAATGCTTTCGACACGGAATGGTGAAATAAAAATATTTTCATAAAAAAATACTAGTTTTATTTGTTTGGAGTCTTTAACACATGGTCCCATTAGTTTTTGTTCCACTGTTATTCGCTGTCGTTAAACTTCATCAGAAATCATTTTTATCCCGCAAAAAAAGGTTTGTTAGGTAGCTTTAGATGCCCGAAGGGCAAAACAATCAGAAATAGAAGCCCTGCCACTAGGTAGGGCTCCGACGAATAGCTGTTGGACTATGGGTAAATGGGGCTCCCCCGTCAACTGTCTTTGTCCCAGCTCTAAATTAAGTGGTATTTGTATATATAGCATAATGAAAACTCATAACAACATGCAACTAGGGCATTTTACTAAATACGATATACAATACTACCAATATTGGTCCAAAAATGTTAAAATAATCAATCAGTAATCACATCAGTTAGTGTGCGTTAGGATAAACGACGATTATGATTAATGGTAATAGGTTTTCTAACTTTAGGGATTTCAATATAGACTCGTAAGTCGTAATGATAATGTTTGTTTTTGTTTATAACATTATCATGAAAACTGTCACAGAGCAAAAACAAAACGCAGTAACAGTTCAACGATATGAAAGAAGTCACGATACAGTCAGCCAACACTACTAGATCAAGTTTTACGTCGATGCTCGGTATTAAAATAACTTTTGTAGCCTTTTTAACTTGGAAGCATTACCATTTTGCAGCTAACTTCACAATTCTTTTTGACAAGCCAATCTTGTGTCCGAATTAAAGCGTCTATTACCAATGGTAACGTTATCTCACTCGCACTATTCATTATTCGTGCATGAAGGAACGAAACAAACGTATTTCGATTTCGTATTAGTATAACCCGGACCACGGCTTGGCAAGCGAAGCGCAGCAAATGTCAATTTATTTACAGTAGAAAGTAAAAGGCGATGGGTGTGTGCTTTGTGTTTTGTATGTTTAGTTACGACGAAATAAATTCTGTAGCTCGTAGTGTAAAACAATAGTAACGATTTCTCATAAAATATTATCTAATGTTATTGAACGTTATATAATAAGCATATTCTTATAAATTCCAAGGCAAATTGAGTGTTATGCATCTAAAATCAAACCCTAATTAAACAATCGTTCCCTAACATTAAGTGTTATGTTTTCGTTAAGTGCTGAAGTGCTCCGCTAGAACTCAAACGAAAACAACGAACCCTAGTGATAACATGTGTGTCTAATTATTGTAAATTATCAACAATGGGTATTCTGAGAAGTTCGACCTCGCGTAAACATGGCCAGAGCATCTGAGCGCGTTCGAGATTCAAACATTCGAAATGGCTTCGCCTTGCCAAAAAGGCGGGATGAGGCTAAGCGAGGCTCTGGACAACATGCAGTTAGCTTACAACCCTATCACTAAGCAACTGCATTTTGTGAGTCCTAAAGTGAAACCACCTGAGGATACCGCTGATGATATAGACAAACTGTCTAAGAAGAGCAGTTTCAGCGATGAAGGAAACTTTTCCATTTCAACTTGTGAGAAAAGTGATACCAGTGATTCTCCCAAAAGCACTTTGAATTGGGGTGGCAGTGTGAGTGGGCACCAGAGGGGCAAAGACGGTGGTTCATTTTCAAGCACAGTATCAAGTTTATCAGAGTGCTCTCTGGGATCTAGTGCTTCGAAGGAGGATGAAGTTGGCGAGGGACCGTCTGAGCAGGACAGGGCTAAGCTGAAGAAAAAAGGATTGTCTGGATTCTTTAGCAGGTTAGTTTTTTCTCATATTTATATTTTGTACTTGTGAGTCTGCCATTGTGTCTGGTATTTATTTACATGTTTATTTAGATTCATCCTACACCTGTATACGTAATTTGTTGACGGTGTTTGAAGCATGGTTTTTGTATTATTTGGATATTCAAGCATTTTCAATATAAATATTTGATATATCTTCTACGACAGAGCAAAATTTTGCCACTAAAAATATTTCCAGTACATTCTTGTTGTTAGGAAACAAACAATACATTTATTAACGAGACATAATTATCATTCAACATAAATTACACATTACTCTAATGAAGTGTTTTAATGCAAGATTGTGGTAGATTTCAGAGATGAGGATAAGTTATCAGTAAGATAAGAAATTTATGAGTACCTGCTACTGTTGATGTCGATTTATATAATACCTGTTCATTCTGTGTGATCATTCTTTATGTCATTGATACCTAGACATAAATATTTTTAGATTTCTATATTTTGTTAAGAAGCATTGTAGGGGGAATAAAAATCGGAATAACCCAAACCTGGATTTCCGAGTCCCAAGATAAAAGAAGATGTTGGGTAGTTAATAAATAAACACATTATATTAGTATTTTTTTTATATTAACAGTTTATTAGAATAAATATTCTCCTATTACAATTAAGGAATACTTATTAATAGTATATGTATAAAAAATATTATGCAGTCTTTGCAATATTTAATTACGGTAACTTTAAAGTTAGTGCAGTTCCATTCCGAAGGTCTCCTTATTTATTTGGACTAGTTCACATGACATATCAAATAATCTCTTCTGATTTTCTAAATTCTTTGAAAATTTGTTGCTAATGCCTTCGATGCAGTTACTGATGTATAAACCGCCTCTCGTTTCTAAATCTTTGTTAAAACACGCATGGAGAATTGAAATGGCACCCTTTGCTGGTGTTTTGAAGAATATCTTCATTGCCCATGGAAAATATCTTTTAAAAAATGTACCGTCAAACAATTCTGTGTCAACAATCCCTGGGTGTACGGAATAGCTTCTTACTTTGTCACCTGTTTCTTCTAGAAGTTTGTTCACATATCTCGCAGTCATTAACTGTAACAAAAGATGATTTAAATGCAAAAGTTACCTTTTAAGAACAGGGTAAGGTCAGCGTTGAATGTATGTTCGCCGAGAGCTACATACATACAAGTATGGATTTAAACGACTGTGTTATTTTAGTTACATGTAAAATTATATAACAGTTGTTACCTGTGCTAGTTTAGACTGAGAGTAAGCTGCTGATGTGTCATAGTATTCCTTGGAATTTAAGTCATCAAAGAAAATCTTTCCTGGGTGATGTGCGCATGACGTCACACTTACAATCCTAGAGCACTCTCCAATGGTTCCACCTTTTTTGAGCGCTGGCAACAATAAATGTGTCAAGTAAAAATGACCAATATGATTGACAGCCAATTGAGATTCGACTCCATCTTCGGTCAGTTTATAATCCCCAAACATAATTCCCGCGTTGTTCACCAAAAGATTGACTTCAGGGTATTTCTTTAGAACACTCTCCGCAAACTCCTTTACAGACTTCAAAGAGAGTAAATCTAATGGGAATGCGTGTAGATTTTCGCCATTTTCAAGTTGTTCAGAGAGTTTCTTCGCTAGTTCGGGCTTTCTGACTCCCATTATAACGATCATTTTCGCCTTTAGCAATCCTCTGATAACTTCAGTGCCGATACCGCGCGCTCCTCCGGTGATAACGGCGACTTTGTTATTCGCCTCTGGCAACACTATCTTGTTTCTCGTTATATTCACCCAGTCGTCGATAAGGCCTCCGAAGCCGGCTCCTTGCATCTCAGCCGTGTACCGTAGCTCCAACAAGATGTGTTTTATTGGTCTATGTCTATTTAAGTACCAATAAACGCCTAGACCAGTAATTATGACAGCAGAAGCGACCGCGAGCGACATTTTTGAGGTTATGTTATCGTCCGTACGTCGCGACGCGGCGGTTGCACTGCCGATGCTTGCTTTCACCTGACTGGAAATCCTCGACGCTTTCTCTTTGTCCGTGTTTGTATTCTTATTGTACCGTTAGATGGGTTTTCGATATGGTATTTATCACGGTTTTGTTAGGAATTTTGATATATTAATCAGTTTGTTTGGTTGGACACTCACGAGACGACTTGCGCGTCGGAACTGACGCGTTATCGAGAACTTGACTCAGCAATTGATAGTTATTGTTTGTTCTTTACGACATTGCTGGCGCTATTTGGATTTAGAATCTCGTTATTCAAATTTAGAGGGCAATATGAACATTTAAAATAGGAATATAGTTATCACAAAAAACACGATAACACCGTTTAAACGACTCGCGGCAAACTGACGCACTCAATCCAAAAGATAGGTAACTCATGTCCATTCATACCTAAGTACTTAAAACAATTTGCATTCATTTGCTAATGTTAGACTATTTCTGTTTCTAGGAACTGCTCCATGTTTGCTAATACGATTTGCGAATCCAATCATCCTACGAAAACATAATGCCATTAGGTTCCAATGACGCATGCGTTTATTACGGTGGTATTCTAATTATGTTGACCACAGTAAAACCAGACTGGTTCTAAGTTTTTAATATTGTAGCACTCCCCGTTCGGGTAACGGTTTTAATCCAATAATAAAGATAGAGTCGATGCCCTTTCCAAGCCTAGTCTATGGTAGATAGTGGCCTTGTTCACAGCGTATGGCAAGCCTAAAACTTAAAACATCTGTCTGTTCTGGTTACATGTATCAAGATTAAAAACTCTACCGTAAGGGGTGCACAGAATATGTAATGTATTTATAGGTATATGTCTGTCTCGGCCGTTTCCCGGGAATTCTTCAATAGGCAGACGCTGTAATATGTTGTATAAGTAATTATCTGAAAAACAGTGGGGAGGCAATTTGATTAGCATAGGATTTAGGATTTAGGACGTGATGAGAGGTGTTTGTACCCAACTGAGGGTAGATTCAAGCCGATGAAATGTGTGGACAGAAGTTTATTACCCATTCAAACATGTGTAGAGAAAATTTTGTTTAGAGACTAACTCGTGATAAAGCTACCTGCTACCTGCAGCGTCTAGAAAGCAAAATCGTTTCGTTCTAAAGACTGTACACGATAAAATCTGGCCATGCATGATCTGGTGTATTTTTTTAATGAATGCTAATTTTCAAGCAGCACTTTTTTGTAATAGTCAGTGGTTATGAAACTACATAATAAAAATACAATCATAATAAAATGTAAGAGCGTCTGTATCTTAGACCCTTATATAATCCACAGTACCTTTATTTTTTTGTCCACGATCTTCTGACAGTCTTTACCAAATTCTCCGTTTTAAAACATTTTATTATTTTTAATTATACAAGCCAAATTATACGTTATTGAATTATCTTACCACAATAGTTAAAACTTTCCTAATTATATTCAGATTAAGATAGTTCTGAGGTTTTTTAACTTTGGCGAATTTGACTTTTTGACAAATAAATGCCTCCCATACAAAAACAACTTTCAGTGCTTGGAGTAAAAAGTCTTCCTGACTACTACAAATAGAAATGAGTTTCAAAAAGTATTTTTTTCGTAAGACGACATTCTATTGTGGGTAAAACTGCTTGTAACAATATAAATACAGTTGTGGCGTAGAAGCAGGAAGCGAGTGAAGATTGTCAAAAAACGCTGTACAGGGGATGAAAGGTATGATAGAATATATTTGGCGAAAACTCACACATACCCATACATTATGATACGATTTTATTTCATTATATAGTATTATAATTATACAACATATTGAAAAAAAAAACTGCTTGTCAATATGCATTCATCGCAAAAATACACCAGATCATGCATGGCCAGATTTTATCGTGTACAGTCTTTATACAATCATAAATCGTACAGCTTCGCCTCTAAAGCATGGTTACCGCTCCATGTGGCCCTTCGCATTGATTATTGGAGCGTACAAACAATCCCGCTTCCTGTATCAAGTATCAAGTTTTTTTGGAACAGCCTACCGTACCTATTCCCGAAACGATTAGATCCTAGTTGATATTTTCATTATTCCAGTTATTAAGTGCAACGTAACATGCATTCAAACTTATTATGGACATGCACTACGTACTGAGAATGGAATGCAAATGTTGACGTCATTCTGCAGCCTGACGACGTAACGTTAAAATATACATCTGAACTCAGATTCAAGACTAAAATGAATCATCCTTGGAGCTCCTGTGAAGAGACAAAATTATAAAATGTAAACGCCATTATGTATGCTGAGTGGCCTCTGAATTTTGGTAATGTCGAGGTTACAACCACGACTTTGTGGAATATCGTTAATGTTTAAGTTGTCAGTCATGCAGATAAAGACATGAATTTGCTTATTATCAGGATATATGGTGTAAAACACGTAGTTTATTATCTGATTTGTAATATCGCAATATAGCCGATGAGTTATATCATAAACGTCATTGAACGGATTAACTTTTAGTTTGGTTGTCATGTTGGATTATTTAAAATTAATATGATCTAGTTATTAAACATGCTAAGAGTCTGCAGATTGCTAAGATAATATGCAATATATCCGTGGCAGACATCTGCCGGAACATATCGCCATAGCTTTATGTAGATGCATCGCTAATGTGTCTACTTATTTACCTGGTCAACTAAGAATCTAAGAAAGCAAAACAAAGGTAATTGAAGATTTGTTTGAATCCTTTCAACTCCAATATAATACTGTATTAAAGAGATAAAGAATAGCTCTTCATGTTTTGAACACTCAGTGTAACTGAAGAAACCTCACATCGAAAATCACAGCAAACCCACCACACCACATAAGTCTACGTAACTTTTACGTAAGTACAATGGCCTATTCCCTTCGCCCGGTACTTGACCGGGGAACCTGTTTCAGAGCACGCCTCTACCAGCCAATCCCTTTCACCAATACACCTGACCTTGGCATCTGTGCTTTAAACCTCGCACTACATTGCTGCTTCCTTTAAAATGAAGTAAGGAAAGCCTTTCTTTCCGACGGCAATGGAAAGTACAATGAGGATAAAGTCGTTTTGAGGAAACAAAAGCTTGTTGTTAGTGTAATTTTAACAAACAAAGACATACTGCAACAGAAATATGAAGTCATTGTCCAAATAAACTCAGTTACTTGGTTGGTAAGTGCTTATTATAATGCAGTGGCTGAGGCAGGTGTTGATAAAACGACCTGTTTTCTTTGTGAATTTTATTCAACTTAAAATGCTCACGTTCGATGCGTCGCGCCACCTGATACTTTGAATGCATCTGCGAGGTGCATTTGGCCGTAAAGGTAGAAAAAAGTTTGCACACAGCGTCTTCGCGGACAAAGGAAAAAGTAACCCGAAGAGCGTGGGTATACATGGACGATTTTGTAAACTGTCGAAAATGTTTCGATTTGAAGACATACTAGGCCGACAAGTTTGACAAACTTAATGTTATTCGTTTCCGTGTCATGTCTGCGACTGCTTTTAATGCGGTGTGATGGCATTCAATAAAATTTGCATTAGTGGCTTGCGGTTTCTTTCATTCACAAGTATATTATTTTACGCAACTTGTTGTGTAACTGCTTATTGTTGGACCTAAATGTGAAGTTCAACAGATTTTGCATTGTTGCTTTGTAAATCAAGCCTTCCCTTTGTAGTTTTCGTGAATCAGTCGCGTTGGCCAATTATCACAAGCTGACGTGTGTTTCCACTGCTTCCAGTCATTACAAGTAGGTAGATTGACTAATCTCATTCGTACGTTTTACTTCCTTAGTGCATGACGCGGAATTTTGCCATTTACCATTTTGCAGCTGCTTACTCTTAATAGGTTTCCGAGTTACGTCGACTATGCGTATTTCAATGGTATTTACAGGTATAATAGGAATTAATCGCACGCCATCAGAATTGTGCGCTATTGGGTCATTGTTTTCGTGAACAATGTGGTAATTTGATTTTGGTTCGTAATCGTCATTATGTTTCTTGGGAAAAAAAACGCGCAGGTAGAATGATTAAGTTATTTATTATCATATAACCCTGACACTAAAACTGACTCTTCATCTGACAAATTGGAATTATTATTAGATAAACAATGGCATAAGTACCTGTTGTAGAAAAACTCATGTAAATCTATCATTTTATACAATAAAGTTATTCTATCGTTTTATAAGTGCGCTCTTTGTCTTCTTACTCAGATTTTATAATATTCTAGCCAGTCTTTATCTTTAACATGCTTTGCCCTGGATTAACTTACCCAGTGACTAATTACGCCTCAACAATCTTTATTTTCAAGACACACTGACTGACTCATACGATACTGTTAAGGGTACAAGTTGTTTATAAAAGAGTCGTACTTTGGTACCATCAATATTTTTCCTGTACAAACGGTTGGGTTACAAGAAGTTGATTCGTATGATTCACATAATATTATTTTGATTTTGATCAAGTATCCAATCATACAACTCAATAACAAATTATTATTGGAGACGTGGATGTAACAAACAAGGTTAATGTTAACTTACCAACCTTCGATTCCGGGAATGAAGCCAATTTCGCTGCGAAGGGTTGTAAAGCTTACCTCTCGTAAAATGAAATTGGCCTCCGAGCCTTGAAACAATTGAGAATAAATTTCGCTAAAAAAGCTACTGACATGGAGCGATAATATACGCAGATAGGCCGGTGTAGATTTGATCAGAGAAGCTGAAGATCGGGAGCAGGGGCGTGTATTGGGAGAGGCCTTTGTCGAGCAGTGGGCTAATATGGGCTGATAATGATGAAGGAAACTAAATATCTTATAGTAACCAAGTTAAAGATAGGCCAAAAATACCACCAAATTTGATTTGATTTGATTGGCTTCCACGCGACGGACTTCGTAGCAGAGGTAGACCCAGAAGGAGATGGAGAGATGACCTAGAGTCATTTGCGAGGGATTGGTAAGAGTGCGCTCTGCATAGGGACGAGTGGCTAAAAAGAGGGGAGGCCTTTGCCCAGCTGTGGGACACTAAAACAGGCTAGTAAAAAAAAAACTTATTGGTATCAACTTATCAATCAATAAACATTTTCGAAGGACCGGATGGAGACCGATAATATGTGTAAAACATTCCTCGAATGATAATATTTTTTACGCAATACCTTATCTTTTATCTTTCGCTGTGGTTACGAAATGAACAAGTCGCGTGAGAATAGAAAAATGTAACAGATCATTTACAATAACAATGCCTAACGCCGACGAAGTTTATAAATCACCCAGTGAAAGTTATTCGAGACTATGGGAGCCTGACAAGATTCGGCCCGCTTAAATAATTCGCTGTGCGGAAGTTATGAAACTAATTCATAACTTTTTATCACTTGTTATGGAATTAAATGCTCTTTGTTAAAGCTGGCAGTGAAATTTAACAGGTCTAAATGTTTAATGTGCCTGCACTGAATGTTGTAAATTGTGAACGCCGCTTTCGTTTTGCGTAACGGCCTAAACATAAGCCTCGAATTGTAAATTCATGGAATAATAAAAAAAACGTTAATACAGAAACGTTTTATTTCGCTTGTAAGGTTAATAACTTGGATATGCTTTAAAGAAATAAGGCCACGACGGTATCAAATGTTCGTGTCTATAGAAGTTCCGAATCGAGCGATCTTTTGTAGTGCTGTTAAGGACTATTCAATTGAGAAGGTCGTCCGAATGTTGAATGAATGAACGAAATGTCTATTTATATCGAGAGAGGCAATCTAAACCATTGAAGTTGCCACTCATGTCATAAGTGACGTATGTGAGCCCCAATCAAGCATAACTGTACTTTGTGTTAATAAAATGTATGGTATGTGGAAGATGATTCAACATTCTTTGAAATCGTCTTAATATTGCCCGTTTCTCGAAACGTATAAAACTAATAAGAGTTCTTTGGTTTCGAGAAATAGGTCCTATTTTTTCTATATATTCCTTCGCGTGGCTAATATATTTTGAATAGAGGTCCTCAGATATCCTAAAGATCAAATTAAGCTCCTCAATAGAGCAAAAGAGGAATGGAATTTTAACGACTTTACGTTTGTTGACCTGCGATCAAAAGCCGTGTGTGTCGGAATTCATCCGCATCGCAGTCGACGGGGAGTAAATTTTAATCTATACGTGCTTCACATCCCAATGCACGAATTAACATTTCATAAAAAGCTTGTAAGTGCTTAACGTTTGAAATTTGATACGAAAGAATTGGGAACATGGCAGGAGGTCAATTTGATAACCGCATTTTTTTAAAAAGGTGGTCTAAACATGGTTCTGCTAATCTACCTATAAGGTAGAGGTTTGTCTAAAGAGTTTTTTTTTGTTATTTACATAAATAAACACATATCTGTGAATGGCTAAAGAGCTTAAACACCACATGGTCTTTTGTACGTCACAGCTAGTGGTAGCAAAACGCGGTTACAAACCAAATGACTTCATTCCAACCACTAGTCCTTAAATATTTATTTTTGAAGTGAATATACAACTAAATATTCAGTGAATATTCCCAGTGTCTATCTGTTTCCGTTACGAGTATTAATATCCGAATTCCGTTATTAAGACGCATGTTTTTTATTACAACCTTTTCAAAAAATCCTGTCGTCAATTTGAAGAGTATATTGATCAGTTTGATCACTTTGAAATAACTTGCCTAAATCGATCGTTCTTGAACCTTTGACATGGAAAACGCTTTAACTAACGCAAGGACTGTCCCATCTAGGTTATAAGGTTAACTTGTATTGTATCTATATATCCGAATAAGAATTATTTATTGACACGGTACCGCGTCGATCGCCTGTCGATGTATAAATAAACAAGCGTTCGAGGAAAGTTGGTACGTCACTAAATTGATGAAGGCACGCTGGACATACAATTAACAATGACGGAGGTTCATTTGAAGTGTTTATACTTGATTGGTTTTTCCTGTAATAGATGTGGACGTCATTAAAGGAAGCGCAATATTTTAACAGGTTTTGTATGTACATAATAACGTTTTTAGTGAAAGTGAAATAATATCTTGGGTTTGAGTTGAGGTTATAATTCGTATTGGAATGACAGGCATGGGATTGACTTTATATATTCCTTTTAACAGATCTAGATTTGACTACTTTGCATACATATTATATTGAAGCAGAGATGCTCTTGATATTGGACGGATATTTTCATTGGGAAGACGTTTTCACTTCATTAAAAATCGATAAAAAATGAAAAAGCAGAATCTATGTTTTCTTCAGATCAGAAGTGGGATTTTTAAGAAGAGCTGCTTCGGAATTCCGCAGTTCACATGTGTTTGTACTATGCTACATTAAATAAAGGAATACTGTTTAATCGGGAACATTGCTCCCATTCTAGCTTAAGTATCTGGAGCATGAGTTGGCCCATAAAACATAGTCTCTACCCAAGAAGTGATTAAAGAATCTCGCTCGAGCGTAAGACGTAAATGTATGCATTTCATACGATAACGTTATAATGTCGATTGATAACAAAAACTAAAATGCTATTTAATTTGGGTTCTGTTTGAAAATACCCATTTCAAACGCAATGCATAAAGTTTAATTAATAAACAACGTGGAACAGGTTCTGCGTAAATTCTTAATTATATTATTGCACAAGTTCGTTCAGAAAACAAATTACAATGCTGGCCAAATGCATGTACCTATGTTACGCAAAGCGTTTCACGGATCCTCAACATGCTTTCGTTATTACGACACATTTAGGGAAATTTGTATTGTGCGACGCCATGAAATGGCTGTTATAGTACTGTTACGCATAATAACCATTTTTCCGCTTTGGGAAATGGGGGTCAAGACTTATCCAACGATGAGGCGTTTTATATATTTTTTTATGTTAGACGATATAATCTGCAATTTGTCGTCCTAAATATAAAATATCTTCAAAGACTAGCGAGATTGACTGAGCAAGTCTTCATTTTGCATGTCTAGCACTTTGATAGAGAGATTAGACGCGTATGAAAGTTATCTATCGGCTTGTGCCGTGAGATCAAAGACGGAAGATATTATCTTTGATTTAATACTCAACTTACATCCAGTTCAAATTATGTATCTTGTAGTAGAAAGTTTAATAACACGTTAAGATTAATCAGCTGTATAATGTAAAGATTTGTAATATACGTGTATTATTTACAAATGTAATGTAAGCGAATGTTAAATATCGTTACATGGACATCTGTTTTTCAGTAACATCGATGAATTGTACAAAAGGACTGCGAGCCGTCTGTTCGTGCCACATATAATATTGTTTGTGTTTTAAATTTACGTAATAGTGTAGTTTTGGGTTGTGTGCAATGTCGGATACAGTGTAAGTAATATTACATTACATTGTAACTACAAGTTTGATTGTGTTGTTGTCTTCTTTATTATAAAAATACTCGTATACTCAAATACTCATTAGAAACGACAGGTTATGACCTTGTTTCCCGATGGAATTGTCACTTGAGTGGCCAAATATTCGAAAAGATGAAAGGAAAACATTTTTCCTGAACGAAATCATTCAAGTTTCGCAGCAAAATAGAGGTTCTTTTCTTTCCTCTATGGACCGCGCAAATATTTGTGTTTGATATCCATTCGGTACGACGCGTGGGCCTACGCAAATAGGTCTTGGCCGCTCGCTTCCCGGCGCCCCTGGACTACAAGGTTATGCTAATGCAAGATTATCAATTTCTCCAACGAAATTTTAGTAGCCAGCCATCCCACTTTATGGCAACTGCAATTTCTAAGGCGCCGGTTTCAAAGGGTTTATAATAAAGCAGAATGCCTAATTAGGTTCTTAGTTTCTTACTTATCGAAAGTATTTAGTTAATGACATTTCCTTGGCATTGTTGTAGCACTCAAGCTTATCAAGAGTTATTTTAATACCATTAATGTCTTGGGAACCTTGACTTCTTGAAGTTGCGGTATGACGTCACTCGGCAATTTATTTGATGTGATGTGAAGCAGCTGGCAGTATATTAGAGCAATAAAATGTTTTTCTGTTCCATTAGTGACTGAAATGTTTATGCCATTTGGCGATCATCTCCGCTTTAAAGATATACTCTTATATCACCTCTTCGGAACATTTAAATTCATGACTAATGCTTTTGGCTAGACGTAAGGAATATTCCTAGTAACTTTCTTACGTTTAGTTGCTTTTGCTTTTAATTATTTGAGGAATCTTACTGAGATGGTTTTAAAGTTATCTCTGTAATTATATCTGTTGTATTCATTACGCTCTGGTCGGAGATAATTATTTTTATGATTAGTCTGGCTGATATTAATCTGAATCATCATTCATCGTCGTGATCTCCAATTCTATACAATTATTCTCTGATGCATCTATCTCGAGATGAATCTAAGCATGACTTCGTCTTGAATCGTTTTTCTTTACCTTTTTTCTTTAGGAATTAGATCTGAGCTGATAAAAACATGAGCACCTAATAAAACATTGAATTAACAATTAGTAACACGATCTCGACGTTCTCAACTATTAGTTTCGTTGTTATCAGTGTAATTTAGACCTAGCAGAGTCGTAATAGATGCTGCACCGTTGTTGTTTGTAAGTTGGTAGTGATCATCACTCACGTTTCCTTGCGACAGACCTTGCAGTTTCTCACGGTTGGCACGCCTGTGTCCTCTCAGCACTGGGACCGGAGATTGCGAACGGTTGCCAAACTTCGTGTTGACATGCTCATTTCGAAATCCAAGTTTTGAACACGTTAAACGTATCCTACGTATTACTAGAAATTGTAATTTGAAGTCAATTATTTCCACTTCTCAAGTTTGCTTCAACGTTCGCTGCATTACCCGCATTGGATGCGTCAGTGAATGTTTTTCGATGGATGAATTGTCAAACGTGAATGCTGTCATATTTAATTTCATTGTTTCATATTCGATTCAATTAATATCGGTTTCCATTCCATTATGTCACTGTTATGATGTTCCAAAACCGTATTTTGTTATCGTTATACGTCGTTACGTACTTTGTTATAACGAACGTATATTTGCTGCTTTTATAAATGAAATCGGTCTTAACGAACGAGAAAGAATGGCAATATAATATTTATGATGCGAATCGGTCGTTTGCGAAACAAAATTCCATTGTCGGCAGTATCATTCTTGACAGAATTGGCTTTTTCATAGGTTTTGATTAAATTTGTTTTTGGAGGAACTGATACTTTTTAGTCTTTAGTGTGACTATATTGCTTGAAGACTTTCCTCGATTTCTCCAGGATCCGATCATCAGATTCTAACCTGAAGATAATGGGACCACTTCGGAAGTAAGGGTTTTCTTCAACATAAAAAAATATTCCCAAATCGGTCTAGCACTCGGACGAGTTCTCGAGGAACGTACATAAAAATAAAGATTCCGTCAAACTGAGAAACTCCTTTTTTTGAGGTCGGTAAAAAAGGAAATTTGCATTTAAATAAATTAAAATTATCAATGTTTTAAATAAACCGGCTAGCAAACCATTCTGGCATGTGACCGTAACCGAAAAAAATTTAAAACCACGACACATTCAAACAAAGCGAAGCCGTCAAGCAAGACCCGTACTAAATAGCGTTGTTTGCAAATGAACGCGCAGGTCGAATGTGTTTAACCTCTATTATTTCTTTACAAAAAACACACTGGCTAAATAGAATACTTAAATCTTGGATTCATGCGTATGTATATGTAAACATGTACATTGTACAAATACGCCTCAGCACTGAAATGCGTGCTTCAATTCCTTTCTGAATCATTTATGTGGTTTTGTTTTGTGCTTTCCCATCATAAGACCTTAACTTTAGTAGGTAATCCTTACCAACCCTTATCCTTATTTATATTTTAATTCCGAATTTGTGTTTATTTATTTGTTCCGTTTTCTCCGGTCAACGCTCGATCGTCATGAAATTTAGTACCTACAAAGATAATGCATAGTCCAGAGATAGGCAAGGCTCTTTTTATTCCAAAAATCGGTCAGTTCCAGCCAGCTAGTTGATAATTATTAATTATATTTCTCATTCTCAAATTTTCAACATTTATTTGACAAAAACACGGGGCAACGCACCAAAAATAATCAAACTAAAACGTAAAAGAGTATAACATAATAGTAGTTTATGCAATAGTTGTATAAGAGAGGTCAAAAAATATGAGTGGCGTGTGTTACGATGTGAGCCGAAGGCGAACATCGTAAAGGTAAGCGCCACGAGTGTTTTTTGACTTAGTTATACACCGTTGCATACAATACTTTTTCTACGACTAGGTTTCAAATGAAATGCAAAACTAAGCGAAAAAACTTACAAACGAACGAACGACGTAAAGAACAACAAACGAGCGGGAA
Source organism: Acleris laterana (assembly GCA_963966035.1). Classification (NCBI taxonomy): domain Eukaryota; kingdom Metazoa; phylum Arthropoda; class Insecta; order Lepidoptera; family Tortricidae; genus Acleris; species Acleris laterana. The sequence continues at coordinate 15,734,594 of OZ014450.1, forward strand.
ACAAGAAAATTACAAAATATGTGTCTATGGTTTACTTTGTTTTTAAATTGACGGAATGGAAAATATAATTATTTACAATTCCAAAACATTTTAATTTGACCAATCAGAATACTTCACCAAATTAAATCCACCAATCACAATACACATCGACTGTCAAACGGAACGATAGGTTCTTTTAGGTACCTGTTTCTCTTTAACTAATTTAAATCTTTTAAAAAAACTTTGTATTTCGTATCAACCAACCAGAATACAGCTATTTTAAAATCGACCAATCAGGTAACTGAAATCATTTCTCAAAACATTAGGTGATTTATAGTCCCTATTTCACAATCGTTAAAATATGATTAAATCGATCGTGCAACGCTAAGCTTTGGCAGCTGGCCGTATCGTTTTATCTCAAAAACGCACATGTGCTGTTTTGGGGCATAGACAAGATAGACTTTTCTCTGGATTATTCTGCGGACATATTATGTATGTTCTTATATTAGTGTTCGTGACTATATAAATGACAGATAAAAGTACAGGAGTAGGAAAATGTATTTATATACCAGTAGGTAGTGAATTAATAATTTCGAATGCCACGCTTAATATTAAAGAGACACATTCGGCATTTGCTCGCTATAATCTGTAGTTTTAACGTACCATGTAGCGGTATTTTGATTTGCTGTTGCTGATGTTATAAGTTGGAAGGATGCAATTTGACTTAATGAGGGCAATGCGTGTTGAAGTACTTGACAGTGACACTGAAGGCCATGTACATTATGTATATCGACGGTTTCATCCTGGAAATATGCGTGTATTTTTTACCGCGATTGAACTACTAACAACTCACTTTAGCACTCCACAAAAACGTTCAATCTTTAGTTGAAAACGACTTGTTGAAGTTGAAAGACCTTGTTAAGAATCCGCCTTCGCGTGGGAATTTGGGTTCGCTGCTCGCTGTCGCCTAAAACGAATTAAAACTATTACAAATCAACTATCGCTTTACTTAATTTGATACGGATACTATTGTCTCAAGGTCGAACATTCGCACTAAAAATATCAAGCCTATTTTAGATACAGCATGTCATAAAACTAACTGTCTTTCAGAAGCGGGATTTAAGCAATTTAAAAAGTTGTTGAGTTCCGGATTCTACAACATTTTATTACTTCGCACTCCTTTATACCTGTCAGCTACAATAAGGCTACAATCGATGATGCACAGAAGGCCACGAACACAATGGAATGTTATTAGACGACAATAGATATGGGCAGAGGCGCGGTTAGAATACATTCACGGACCGTAAACTATTAATAAATATTCAAACAGTTTTGTAACCGAGAGAGAACCCCAATATTGCACGCATATCTTGCATAACGTGAAGTGTAATAAGTGAAATATGCAGATTTTCTCGTTGAGATAAGACTTGAGAACACCGACGGCGATTAAAGATTAACCTACATAGTTAAAGATGGCTGTTAATATCATCCCAAGAGATGCTGCTATTTAGTTTATCATAGCTACAGCCACTGCTGTTATTGCCTTAACCAATCTGTCTCTCACAGATGCTGATGAACGATTCAAGTGTCTGTACGGTCACATAACTGTGATGCTCTTTGACCCCGCATAATTTGTGTTGTTGTGAGCCACATGCCTAGAATCATGGAGATTCTTGCGGCTTAGCGGTAAAATGTTTGTAAACTGTTATGACAGGAAAATGTGCGGTTTTTACTAAAATTGGTAGTTCGTTTGAATACAAAACAACACACGATTTATACTGTTCATATTAGCGATATTTATTTTGATTTGTTGTGAAAACAACCGTTAGCTAAACAGTGGTTGTGTAGAAGGAGCTTTGTTGGTTGGTAATTATGTTTGTTGCTATGCATGATCATGATCACAAACTAAACGGCAATTTTGATTGCTTCAATGTTTTATAAGTTTCCCATTTACACGCATAATTTCATGGATGTTAATATAAATTTGTTTGTCCTATCGTAACCTCTTGACAAAACGTATTATCACAGTCTTTTAAAACTTTCCTTATGCCATGCCAAGTTTGGACGCTCCAAAAGTTTCGAAATAGAACAATAACAAGTTCAAGCAGCTTTCTCGCGTGGAAACCGAACACCTGACATTGTTTGGTTTACTTATAATCATAACGTTTGCTTAGTTTTTTTACGTCACGGTCTACGTAATGGGTAAACCCGTTTCAATAGTTATTACAAACATCTCGGTAGAACCTGCGGTTGTTATCATCACAACTACTCGTATGTCTGATATGTTTTCTTCTACATCATTAATATTATCTTCAAAGATGTCTAGATGATCATCTATTGTGTTAGGTGTTTGTCAACCAATTTGTCGTGCGACTGTAGAGTCTACTACGGAGACATTTGAGATGAAATGTCAACTTTTTTTGTAGTATAATCTTGCATGTAATTCTATCCCGAGTGCCTCTAGCATCGGGGAATGTGTAACCATGAGCCAATAGGTCTGGTTCCCTTGTCACAAGAGTAACGGAGGTCAAAAGCACATTCTAAGATCACGTTCTAAGTTTTTTCTCAACGATTTATGACTACCAACCATCTGTTTCCCGCGAAATACGGGAAGAGACTAGAAAGAAATATATTTTCAAAACATTTTGCTCAAACATTTTGGAAAGCCTTTTGTAGCAGTGGATGTTATCTGCTGATATGATGAATAATGGCATGTAACGTATCTACATACATAATATCCAAGACGAAGGAAAACCAAGGAACTTTATCATTATTATTGAAGATATCAATCAGATGATTGCTTCGTTCACAAGGCTCATGAGACCTGAGAACCTGTTTAGTACTGTTAAATGTATATTTATGAGCATAACTTGGCCTCTTTGGTGCCGTCTCCAAGTTGCAGACGGAGCCATTTATTAATTGTCATTAGGCCTATTGCTCCATTGTTTGGAAATCTATTACAGTTTAATATTTGTTCCCAAGAAGCGTTTGTCATTGGTGTTATTCCTAGGACATTGAGGATGTTATTGATATATATGATTTGGGTTAAGAATAACGTAGGTACATCCGAAGAATTTGTTTATAAGACCGGTATAAATAAAGGTGAACTTTACTAAGAAGTTGCCATATTTTCCTCATGCGATTGCGTTGCGATCTATAATAATAAATGTTTTATTTTTTTGTTTCAATGTTTTAATAAGTAAGTAATATGTGCTATTTAACGTCTGTCCTTTTTACTATTCGTTTAAAAAAAAATCAAATAGAGTTTAGTGTTCAAATGTTTCTATAAGAATGGATTGTCTCTAGGTATATTTAAAAACTAGGATGATTCACATATCACATATCTAAACCCTCCTTATGCATAATCAATGTTCTTCAAGTCTACAGCGGCATCTTAAACTAAACTAAATTCAAGTTTCAAACACTAGAAAACTTTTTGTCATGACTAGATTTGTTCCTATTTACCTAGTATGATCATTGATCAACATTGATCGAGTGCATTTATCCAAGTGCGCGCGCACGCGGCGGCGCGATGTCGGCGCAGGCGCGTACCAAGCGCGGCCCGGCACCGCTCCCCGCCATGTTTTTATCCACTCCCGCGCACAATTGAATGAAACGCCGACTTTGGGGTTACGCAATGTTTTGTACTACTATTTCTACACCGTGTGTAGGCTTTTTGTTTGGTATTGATGAACAGGTGGAGCTGAGTTCAGGAATGCGCATAGTTACCAATATACTCGTACCTATGGTATCGGTTGAATTTTATAGTATTTTCTTTTTTTTTCGCACTGACTGTGACTATTGTAAATTTAAGCCAACATTGTATCAAACCATATAATGGCAGAAAACATGCCGTCGCATCGCAATGTAGCCTATTAAAAGCTTTTATTTTACTTGCCATGTATGTATGAATGTATGTATGTACGGGTCAAACTTGCAGGTTAAATTTGACCCGCTCCCCGATCTCCGATGAAGCTGAAAATTCACCTTTAGTTCTGATGACAATACAATAATATAGTATCATCGAGCTGGTCTGATGATGGAGACTCAGAGTGGCCATAGGAACTCCTAAATTACACATGGTTAACCCGTCGTGTTGGGGCTTGTTAAAATCGTCTTGACAAGTAGATGACGACTGTGCAAAAAAAAGTACAGTCGGCAATAAAAGCTTGTCTCAAAAATGAAATGATTGACAGAAACTTATTTTTAACTGACTTCAAATAAACTAGTTCAAACTTCCAATATTCCATGGTGATTCACGTTCCTGAATAAATATTCTATGTATAAAATTAAGTTTATTATATCAGGTACTCCAAGGATAGTAGTAAGTACCAATCAATGTCTTAAAGATGTGTCATATTCACGTCATACGTACCTATGATGTGATTCACCGTATTAATTGACTTCCGCGGCTTTGGTAGAGTCGGAACTGCTCTATATCCCTATTCAGATCATGTCACTTTCCATTTTCCATCTTGGTACTAAAAAACGCGTGATTAATGCATTGTTTCATTTTTAAACAAGCAAAAATTAATATTATCGAGTTCTTTCGTATGTATAGTATCAGTTAAGATTACACAATGGTAAAAAGTATAAACGTTGAAAGCAAAAAGCTCAAGTATCGATTATTTTTTATCTTCCACAGTGAAAGTAATTTGCTAAACGGTTAAGTAATTTCCGAGATTACGTTGTAACGATAAGTAAAAGGTTAATTACAACTTAACACTCACTTATTCCTTTCCTTCCTTAATACAAGGTTTTACCAATATGCTTATTAGTTTGGTACTTAAATGAAGTTATTTTAGGATGTTCACTTCTCTTCACTTTGTCGACTTATGATCCATTCCAATATTTCCAATAGACTTGTCTTATTTAGTAAACAGCTTTATAACCTCAAAATGCATAATTTTTGGCTAAAAAGGCCGTTTTCTGCTGAATAAAGCAACTAGAGACTATATTTTGCACACCATTTTCCTGATTTTGCGTCATGGATGGTTTTTTTTTGTGACAAAATGTTATTTTTGGCAAAAAGTAAGCATTTTGAGGTTATATAAGTGTATACTAAATAAGACAAGTCTATTGGAATGGACTTTAGTTGGTTGTCAATTTTATTTCGGCACGAAAAGTATCCTGTTTCATTTAATCTAGAATATGGAATATCTGCGTTCTTTTACATCGACAATACTTAGTGGTAGTTTTTAATCGAGTGACTATTTAATTGTTATGTACTTGACATATGATATAAATTAAAACGGGTGCTATACGATACGTACTTAGCCCAGCGTTGCGTCGCCACAACCAACCTCTTATCTGCCAGTCTATATCGGCCATTTGTAAAAAAAACAAAAATAATAACCCTTGTATCAGTGGGGTACATATTTCAGAAATGATTCATGGAATCGGTTTTAACCCAAATACCATTAACGAATATAGTGATATGATAGATAAGTTCTGTTTACAAAACTGTGTTTCTATGATGACAGTGATAAGAGTTTTGGATGATTCACGGTTAATTATGTTTGATTTATTTTCAACTTGTGATTCACCGCGATAACCTTCAGGTTTAAATTTGAGCTCCAGTAGCTTTTAAGCTGTAAAAGGTTACCGTTTTATTCATAAACGCAGAATAAACCTATTTTAGTTAGTTTTAGTCTGGTCCATTTCTGACAAAATTAAATGTCATAATGGCAGAATAAGGGCAGCATATTGTTCGAGCACACTTAAGCTATTATATTCAAATTTAGTATAAGCTGGCTTAGTCTACGTATGACATCGAATCATATTTGCGCAGGCATATTTGCTTTGTGTTGCAAAATCTAATAATCTCCTATTGCGAATCAAATAACGACCATTTTCCTTCGGCAGTATATTATTATGTGTAAACTACAACGCAAATACACGAAGGTTATTTGTTATTGGACTGTAATAGATTCTTCATGCGTACAATTAATGGCTCGTATAGTATTTATGATCCTTCGTGTTGGGCATATTAATAACTAATAAGCATGTAGTATAAATAGGTAATTATGACAACCTAAAACTTGGCCGATAGGTTGGGTCTGTTTTTTTGGGAGAAATAAGTAACCTACACGTTCGTCTGACTTATCAAATTTCATCGGCTTTCCTCGTGTTTCTAACAACACGATCTCATAAGTATTATGTCCTATGTTAGGGCGAGTCTGATATACAACCGATGATTGTCAACAATAAAGACACGCTGTATGTCATTCCTCGATTTTGTTTTTGTGCATAACGTCACGTCACTCCGATGATGCGTTTTGTTGGTAAGGAAGGAAAACATGCCACTTTATTAAAAGCTCAGTTTTGTTTTTATTAACAGAGAAAAACAATGTATGAATATTAAAGTACAGTGTGATATTCAGATGAATCTGTGGTACACAAAAATAACAATAGATTTAAAAAAATGACAACATGACTATATGTCAAGAGGTTTAAAGAATATCTTGGGTCATTTTGTACTTTTAAAAATCAGTCAAAGCTCTAAACTAAACTAAACGCTAACATGTTGTAAGCAATATGGTTTTACCGACTAGAATGCATATTTTTTTTGTAAACTCTGCCTCTACTTTCTACCAATTTTTTTTCTTATGTAGTTACTTTCTTCGCTATGCTTATGTAACGGGCTCCTGATAAACGGAATTAATTATACTTACACAATATAGTAAATCATTAAAACTGACGACTGTCGGTTCCAAATTTATATTATAACTCGGTTCCCGACTAAACATGATAATATTTCATCTCTAAGCTGAAAATAGTATCAGCTGGCCTCCTACATCCTTTTTCACTTCCTGTGTTCCTAGTCGGTTACATTAATACCAAATTAACATTCAGCGCCAGCCTCCTTAACGTTCATACAAAGTAGACTCTTACATTGAGTCTTTGGCTGTGAATCTGTCATAATTTTCAGCACCATCAACTAGATTTTAAACCCTTGACTATGCAAGCTAGGGGACCTGAGCACTGATAGCAATTGCCTCCTATCAAATGGCGAATAATCAACTCCCACGCACTCGTTTTGATGGACGCTATTTCCGCACGACATTCCGGATGATAACGCGAATGATGATTAATAGGCACACACATTAGAAACTAGCGATGTGACGAGTCGAATTTATTCCAACTCGGATAACTCGAGTTGACTCGATCGCTAACTCGAATCGCAACTCGAGTTGACTCGACAAGCATCAACCGGATGAGATCCACTTCGCGGCAGCAGCCACACGGATCGGCGAGTCGAGTTTTGGTTTCGAGTTGGCCCGACCTTATCAATCTAGCTAGAGAGCTAGGTATGCGAGTTGATTCGAGTTGGGAATAAACTCGATTCGAATCAACTCGTTTAGACTCTGATTCGAGTTATTCGAAGCAGATAACTTGACTCGCCCATCGCTATTAGAAACCTTGGAACGGATGTTTTGTGGGCGGTAGGAACCTGACAATAGCGGTGTCCTGTTTGACATTTATCCCACTAAAGCTGAATTTCGCTTGAATGGTTATGCCTCTTGCAACTGTCTCTTTGTAGTGTCTTGGTTGTAAATCACGCAGAACAGACCAAAAACATAACCAAGAGCATCCCAACGGTATTAACGGCTAATAGGGTTAAGAAATAGACCTGTACCCTTACCATGAGTTACAATTAACTTACTCGCTAGCGAGTCGAATGCTCTGTCGGTCGCAGTCCTCGCAGTATTCTTATAGAGTGCGAGGGACAGAGCATTCGACTCGCTAGGCGAGTACGGTAATTGTATCTCGTGGTAGGGGTAGTGCTTTCTTTCGTATCGCTGTTTCGCTCGCTGGATTGCTTGCTTGAAATCTTGGGTCTGTGTCTGGATGAGGGAAGTTTGACTCTCCAATTGGATCATCAACTTCTTCAAAAGTTTCTACAATCTTCCATAAGTGATTGGAGTATTACAAAGCAAAAAAGAAAGATATGACTGCTTTAATGCTATTAACTGCTACTCCGTTCTAGTTACTCCTGGGCTTCTTTTCCATTTTTTTACCTGTCTTGCTTTTGATATTATGAGTTTTCACGATTCGACCGCCTCTATTGTCATGTAAATAATAACTATCTATCATAACTTTTACAATATAATAACTTTATGGTTTGAATAAATGCTGATTCGAGACGCACTTCATCACGCCCGCCTAACATCCTATGTCTTTTCCGTCTGGCTTTCGCCTTGATGTTTTAATTACACTATAAAACTATGTAGATACTGAATGTATCTCTTTACTAGGAATAGAGTCGAAGGGTACTAAACAACACTGTATTCTAAACATTATTCATTGAACACTTAATTTTAATTATTCCTATAATGTTTTAACGCGCATCAGAATCATATTAAGTCGTGCCAACTTCGCAATTTCACAAACTACCTATATTTGTAGGTGACGTCAAAGATTAAAGTCTGAAATATATACGAATTGGCAAGTTTTTAGGTTATGTATATTATTCTCTAAAAACGCCTTTGGTTCCTTAATATTTTTCGAAACCACTACAAAAAGTTTTTGGAAGTTAGGTATCGTCTATGGTAAATTGTAATAATGCTACATTGTTGTTAAGGCTCAAAAAACTCTTCTCCTACTAACAGCGGCACTGAATTGCTAGATCACAATCACACGCACGGCATTGTTTTTACAAGTCACTATCTGCAGACAATACTGTCCATAAAAACATCGGGTTTCCTTATCCGTGTTAAGTTGATTAATGTGTTCAGCCTGCTTAGTATGTCAGTAGGCTTTCTATTTCAATCATTAGACATTTTATATTCAACAATGACGTCATGCCGATCACTGTGGCGATCCTTGGTGACATTATGTCCAGAGTGTATGTTCAGAGGTAGTTTCAGGTTTGCGGCGACCAAGTGCTGGAATGATCTCCCTCCTCCTATCCAAGGAGTGTCTAGCAGGTATACCTTTAAGCGCAAGCTTAAGGGCTATTTGTTGACACTCCAGAAATCCTAGCTCTCATCCAGCACTTACTTACACACATTAATATGTTAACCTGTTGCGTTTAAATTTAGCCTTTATTAAGGCTGTGTATCGGTATTTATGTATGCGTTTTCTTTCTTTATTTATTTACTTATTTTCATTTATTTTTCCGCTATAAGTATTATGTAAGTAGTTTACACATATAATATAGTGTGTTTGGCCAGCGTTCCGTGAGTCACTGTCGGTACTGGTTGAAAATCAGTGCTGTAGGTGTCTGACACTTCAGCATTTTGCTGAGCCAGTGTCCGTTTCACCGCCGCGAGGACACACATTTGCGTGCTATCCCAGTTTCCTTCACTGTTTTGTTGAATCATTTGTATATTTGTGTGTCTTATGGTTGGTGAATAAATGTATTTCTTCTTCTTCTTAGCTTCTGCTGAAATTGATGACGATGATAATGATGTCGTCATTGTCATATAAACGTAGGTTACCCTAGTAGAAACGTTTTGTGACGCATATTTGAACGTCTCGGTCAATTACCTTCGTAAATTCTGTAATGTGCAATGTTATTAAACTTTCCAAGCTAACAATGGGACTGTTGGTGTTTGTGTTTGTTGATGTTGTCGTCCAACATGTGTGTACGACGTTTACTGGATTTGTAGCCTGTTTGGTTTGTACGCGGCGTGTTTTACCCTTTTGAGGAATTGAGGTTTTGAATTTCACTGTTATGTCTAGTTATTTGTTTGTTGTTTGCTTTAAAATAGAAAGCTTCACTCCTGCCAAGGTGTATTTTGCCAATGTCTAGTTATTTATAAACACTCCAATGGACTTATTACAGAAATAAGTCTATGGATATCATACGCGAAGACGATTGTTCGGTAAAAGAGTATTTACTTTTATGGACTTAATCTCGTGAGGCTCACGATAAATTTCGTTAGTTCGACAAAGACTCTTGTGTCAGTCAACTAAAGTCAAAAATCACTTTGACAAATGTCCTAAATTTAGACTCACTCACGAGGCAGAACAACATAGGGTTTGATCCACGTGCTTTTGCCAAGTCGTTTTCTAAGTCGAACCTATACATTCCATTGCATATCCACTCTCTACAAATACAACCCAACCCATAGCTTTCTATACGTTGCACAACTTATAACATGTTCATTTCTCAATTGTTACAGAGGCGTGTTTCCCTGGAAAAGTAGCTCCTCCTCCACCAAAACTCAAGAACACCATTCACCGACAGTCTCCTGGCGTCTCTTCAGCAGCAAGTCCAGCACCAACCTTGCCGCTAAGTCGTGCGAACCGCCGAAGACCCTGACGCCGGCGTCTTCAGTCGCTAATACTCCGCATCATCACAAGAGGCAGGGGAGCTCTGCTAGCGAGAAGCAGTTCGAGGATCTCGTAGCCAGTTCTATAGCCCTGATACAGCATGATCGGTGAGTAAAATAAAGCATATTACGGTGCAAGAAGTCTTAAAAAGTATTGTCGGTTGATGAGAGCAAGGTACAGGATTTTTCAAAGATTCTGAAATAATGTGCGACTTAAGTTTGTTATTGATAGTTTTGCTTAAGATCTGAATTAAAAAGAGTCTTTTAGCAGTGTAGTATTACGTTCTACAATTAACAACATCAAAAACGAACAAAAAGACGGTGTCTCTCACGGTTTTTCCAAACGATACACGATTCTTCGATGTTTTTCCTTACGGAGATCCCAAGCTTTGGTATGGTTTATTTACTCGCTGTAATTAAATGCTCCGGGGATCAGGGATTTATTTTCAAGGCATAATCAATGTGGGCACTTGAGTCAACGCCCTTAATTTAGTAATTGGGTGAAGATGACGACAAATACAAATCGTCGGCCCTTCGTCCGATGCCCTTCGGAGCGACAAAGACGCAGCTTTACGAGGAAAAAGTATAGGTCTATTTCTATGTAATTTTAACGACTGACTGTGCTGGTTAGACAGGTCAATAAACCGATTCAAGCGACCAAAGTTTCATATTATGTAAGGCTTAATCTGTGTCTTTGGCAGTTCATTGGGTCACGAAGTCGGACGCCACTTGTTCCGATTCTAGTTTAGGTCAGTAATTTAGTTAATATAGTACATATTTCGACCTTTTAATAGATTACTATTGACCTTACGTGTAGTAGTGTGCTAGATATCAAATATGGCCGACGTGGTACGTCCCAATTTTCGCATTGGTTCCGCTCTGTTACAAATCGATTAACATTTGCGATGTTGTGGTTTGTCTTTGCATTGCTAATCGGTTTGGTAATGATTTGCAATTTATTTCCTCATTGCTGACTATATGGTGTACTTCGTTTTTTATCTACTTTCCGTTCTTTTACACGCTACTACGAGTAGAATTTATATAATAATCGCCATTCCCTTAAGAAAGACTAAACTTTCCTTTTATCGATTTTGCCTCTAGGCTAGTATTTGGGCGGTTTAACTGCCGTTAAAGATGTTTTCAAAGAAATTTGTTATGTTTATCTAAAATAATATTCGATGACTGCAAAAGAATCATGTTATCTTTTGTTATCTTCTGTATCCTAGTTCATTGATTTCTATTTTAACCTCGAATTGTATCACGACATTGTCTGCTGTGTACAGTCTAGTTTAAGCTTCCACTACCATAACAGGAAAGTCTGTATTTCTATATTCAACGCGATTACAACTCAGTTCTGAGAAGGTTCGAAGTGGACGGAAAACCAGATTCAAAAGCCTTAAAATATTCAGGGCAAAAATCTATCCTTTAAATTTACGTGCAGGTAACTGCAACGAAATAAGAATTCTTTGACAATGTCGCAAGATACTAAGTTTACTTATGTTCTTTAGGTCTCGAGATATTTTCTGCCATATTTTTATAAGCAAATATACTCGGGCAGGTAAATAGGTACTCTTTTTTTTATGGCATAGAGAAGACAAACGAGCACACAGGCCACCTGATGGTAAGTGGAAACTGTGACCCATAGACATTCGCATTCGCAAGACTGCAATGCAATCCTAAGACTGCAAACACGTTGCCAACCCTGATCAATACCATGTCCATCCGTCTAACTAAACAATTAACAAATTAACCATAAGGTGGCTAGGAGTGACACTGCACTGACAAATAATCAATAATAATATACAAAATAGCGTAAACGCCTTAGCTTTGCGTTTACAGAAGATCTCTTGATCTGAACATTGATCCAGGATAATCATAGTGATTCTACAGAACATAACGGGTTTCAAGTAATTCCCGATACACGCGAAGTTGTTCTCTCCATATCAATAGTGTTTATCTCAATTACATAACCACAGATGTGTGTGGATAATTGCTACAGGAAACTGGATTTTACTCGATGTAGACCAGTATTTAATGATGATCGTTCGTGACTATGCTCTGCCGCAGAACATACTTAATTGTACAGATTGTATTTCTTGAGGTTTATTCCATATGAAGCTTAAGATGATTGGAAGGTTAAAATTTTCCATACAAAATGCGTCATTTTACAATTTTTGAATATTTTGTAGATTTTATGTAAAAACTGGCTCTGTACGTTTTTCTATTCAAGAAAATAAACAAACGGAAACGTATAAATTTAGTTTTTTATAATAACTACAGCATAATCAAATACCCGTGGGAATCAGACTTGATTTAGTGGGTGACAAACGTTACCGCCCGGTTTTGCATGGTTTTTTTTTGACAGCTAGTCGATTGAGGCCCGTCACCTCACAAAGCCACGGATTAATCCTCTTAAGGATTCGTTCAGTTTATTTGCTAAGACTGTCGATGTTGGTGAAATGGTTGATTAAAACCAAACCATCTCAACGTATTTTTGTATAATAGTTGGGCCATTCTACTTTTCAGTGTACATTTTTGCTATCGTCCGATAAAAAGTATACCAAATGATGAATCCGCGAATAAACAAATAACGTTTACGTTTAACGGTTTTCAAAAAATTTTATCCTAAATTACTCAATTATCGCTGAAGAATCTTGGTAACTCAGTGGTAAATTGCACATTTTCCATAGAAAAGGCGGGGACATCAACGTCCACTGCGTTACTCACTTTATAGTTATTACAAATAACTTTTTATGAATTAGGTTAATTCTATATATAAGCTTATTGACGTCCCTTTTCTAGTTTTAAGTTAGAAAAAGCAGCACTTTACCGTTTGTTGAAATAAAAATAGTTTAGTGAGAGCGTGGCTAAAACTTATGTACAACGAAAAGTAGAATGGCCCAGTTGCTAGTTAAGTTAGGATTCAACTTTGCTTGAAAAAATTACGTTGAATAATATCGAACAAAAGAGCTGACAGCCGGAAGCTAGACGTGGGAATTTGCTTTAAGTATACCTTTTATGTGGAAAAGATAATGCAATAATGAAGTTATAATTTAATAATTGGTCCCTTATGCATTGGAAAAAGCAGTAAAATGTAGAAAACAGTACTCGTAACAAAAGCGTATTATAGACCGCAAATACTTGTCGCTTAGTCACCATAGCCTCAATTATGTTTCAAATAAAGTGCTTCCTCGTGGGGTGGTCTGGAAAAACCGGTACCAATCAATAGTCACTTGATTAAAGTAAACCTGGGCTTTAATTCATAAATATATGTTCCAAGTTCCGTTAGCTTCGCCTCTTTCACTACATTCAGTCAATAATGAAGAGGGAGAGGGATTCCCAATTTAGTGCTCGAAGTATACAGGGTGGTTTATTTAGATCGGTCAGTATGAGAAAGTCTGAAACTATAAGACATACGATGATCTGTTCTTAGATCTGTCATTGATTTTAATAACAAGAAAAACTGCATTCATATATTAAAAAAAGCCCTGTTTTATTAACACTATTTCTATTTAGATATTGATTGTGTAGGTCTTAAGCAGCAAATGTTACTATGAAACATAATGTCTCAAATTAATAAAATGCGTTGTTTTCATATACCTAAATTTATTTTAGTAGCTGTTCGAATGTTCGAAAACATTAAATTTTTCAATACTCGTTTAGGCGCGTAAAACTGTCTCGATGGTATGAAAACAATGCATTTTATTTATTTTAGACATCATGTTTCATAGTTACATTGGCTGCATAAAACCTACACAATCGATATCTACATATAAATAGAAATACCGTAAAATGTGCCTACTTTGCTAATTGCTCTGGGTAATTAATTATGCTCCATGGTTATATTGAGGTAATCTGTATTGTAAATCATTCTATTGCTTTCATTTATTTCGTAGCTGGATGTTAACATCGATTCTTTTAAGCAAATTTTTCATCAACCTTGATTTATAAGGTAACAAACGAAATAGTCACTATGGAGCATAGGTATATGTATAGTAGAAACATTTTACGGTAGTGTTAGTTTTATTTTTCAAAACGACCGGGTTCGATTCCCGAGCTGAGTACAGGTTTTTTTTAAATATATGAATGCAGTTTTTCTAGTTTTTAAAATCGATGACATGGTTCCTATGAACAGATCTTCGTATGTCTTATAGTTTGAGACTTTCCCATACTGACCGATCAGCCACCCTGTATTGTGTTCCAGGTTTGAGTCACGTCACGACAGTCTCTAATTAAAAGGGCAATAGTTTGGGTTAGACATGCGAGGCTTTCAGCCCAGACTGAAATAGCTATGAGGCCGATGGTTATATTTCATGACTCAGTAATTGTATGCTTTTGCGGGTGGTAGGACCTTGTGCAGGGTCCGTCCGGAACGCTACCACCATCTTATCCATTAACCTACCGCCAAACAGCAGTGTTCGCACTGTTGTGTTCCGGTTTGGGGATAAGACAGCCGGTGAAATCACTAGCATAGAGGCATTCCGTCTTAGTCCTCAGGGTTGGCAACGCATTTGCAGTCTTAGGATTGCATTGCAGTCTTGTGAATGCGAATGTCTATGGGTCACAGTTTCCACTTACCATCAGGTGGCCTGTGTGCTCGTTTGTCTTCTCTATGCCATAAAATAAAAAGTGTTGTTGGAAATGTTCAGTATGGTATTTAATTTATCAAGTCGACTATGTTCGCCTACGAGACTATTATTTTTTATCAAAGTGTTTTTATGATAAGGTGAAATACTTTTTAGTGGAAATAACATGTATGCCTGATTCTTATCGGTATTATTCTGATGGATTAGTTTTAACCTAGCTTACATTACCTTACTATCCTAGTAATATTATAAATGCAGAAGTTCGTGTGTGTGTTAGTTTGTTACTCCTTCACGCTGAAACGGCTAGACGGATTTCGATGAAATTCTAAATGAAGATAGCGTATACCCTGGATTAACGCCCCCGGACAATTTAAAATTTCCCGAGGGAATAACGATAATCGAAATGTACATGGATGAAGTCGTGGGCAGGAGCTAGTCTTAGATATTGTCTTCTTCATTTGTCACCTAGCACCTAGCAGCAGTGTATGCATTGTAGTTTTCTGGTGCATTTAAGGCATGTCTTTTTAGTCCTCAGGGTGTGCAACGTTTTTTTTTTAACTCCGGTTTAAGAAGTCCATGGGCCGCAAAAAAACTTTCTCCAAGATTAAAAAAAAAAGTTTCTCGTGCGAATGTTTCAATAGGTGAAACTTGCTTTATTGCATCTAGGTACATTTTTCTAAATGATTACTGTATCCTCTATACAAGATTCTTAGTTGTCTGAAGTACATTCAACATATTTTTACAAGTTTTGTTCACACAATTATTTTAATGACCACTTAAAATAATATTACTTAAGGTTCCAAGAAACTAAAAAAGTGAATCTTCCGGCACGAAGCGGTTAAAAATTCTATTACCGTAATTTTCCAAGTCAGCAATTTAAAACTTACAGAAGCGGAAATGCCCGAGTAATGGTCGTGTTGGCAGCCCTGCAATTTGCTGGTCGTGACCGCTATAGGGCCACTCCGCAGCTCCCAAGTACTTCGGACCACTTTAGCACCGATTTTGTATCATTGGCGGTACCGTTGTCTCAGGGCTGTCAATTGTTTTGTTGAATGGTTTTAAAATTATATGCCACTTATTCGCCAGTGGATAGAGAGGGTGCAAACTTCAATGTAGAGCAAAAATTTACTAGTGAGATTGAATTTCGACATGTTTTGTAGGTTGTAGGGGACAACAGAAACTTTTAAAGAATTGTACTAAAAAAAACATGCTTACAGAGGTTTGTCTCGATTTTTTTTTATTCTTATTTATCAGTGTTTACCACGCCCGATTTAGTTTAGTGGTCGGAATGACGTAATTGAGCACTATCTGTGACATAAAATAGACTATGACTGGCGTTTTAGCTCTTTAGCCATAAGCAGAAATGTGTTAATTAATAACAAACGAAAACAATGATATAATTTAAAATGTTAGCTTGCAAACATATAAGCATGTTTTTTTTCAGAATTCGTTTTAAAATGTCCTCAAACATGCCGTCAAGTAGTTTGTGGAGTGGACTGGGTACTTTGCACTTTGAAAAAATTGGAAATGGTATAGGGTGCACACTGCAATTTACCTAGAACAAAAAGTACTAGTAATTACCAAAAAATACTATCCATAGGCCACGATCTTGGTACTTACGAGTTTAACTTTCGATATGTATTGTATGTAGAGCATAATTGCCATATCGATTATTTTTATCGATCTGTGAGTGGAATTAGCTTGTGTAACTTTCCGATACGTAAATTCTGCTTGGAATTTTCTAATCCGACACGGTTCGTAATTGGTTGACGGTTAGAAAGGACTTTGAGTGCGAGCGGAAAACACCAGTTTCCAACGGCGCTTTCATTTACACTCTACGTGCTAAGATGAATGCTAGGATAAGTTTTACTTGCTGTATACTTCGTTATTTCTTAAAGATAATTGACCGTTATTTTGTACGGGCCATTCCTACAAAAGTCGTACCCCTATTTAAAATTATGGTAAAAAAAAATTGTTGAGATAAACGAGAAATGATGATTGATATAAGTAGTAGATAATATATATTATTAGAAAATAACATAATTCCACGTTATACTACATCGGAATATATAATAATATTAATTTTAATAATTTTGAGGAAGGTAAGAGTTCCATTACGTTACCAAATTCTTATGCCAATAATAAATAATACAAACGAGCTATAATTTTATAATTGGTTTTATTAGAATTCTTATTATGTAAAGAAAATAATAGTTTTATAAAATCACACATTAATCATACCAAAAATTAACACGTCTTATTTTTATTTCCCTTACGTTACTACAAGCCAAAAACAAGTCATAATTTTCACTATTTAATGTGTTAAATAAGGTACAAATTTGAGATCAATTGTTATCAAATTAGTAATCTATATACCGTAATATATTTTTATCACAATCATAGTTACAAAACTAATAAGCAGTTTAAATATAATTATAAAACGAGATTTTTGGCACGGGACAATACGGAATGGAAGAGTCCTCTCCGTGACTGGTAACTGAATATAATTATTAAGAAACCTTCACAATGCACCATAAAGCTTGTACATTTTTAAATAATAAATCCCGAACTAATTTTCCAGTTCAGTAATTTTTTATTCCTTATGTACCTATACAATTCACTTGACTTTAATTTTATATTTAAATGTAAATAACAATAAGGTTGGATTTATTATTTAAATGTAAAGAAACATATTAAAAATAATTATTACAAAAAATTTTACTTTACTTAATATAATATGACTAGTTATTATAACGTTTTGCTAAGTCATACAAAAACTTCATACTAAATTATGTAATTTTAGGTGTAAGTAGGTACTGTATAATGTGTGTTTAAATATACCTACTACACAAAATAAAATAAAAGGCCATAGTTTATTTTAATATTTATTCATTAATATTATTAATTATTAAGATTCTGATATTTTATCTGAAGCGTAAATAAGCTTGTGGCCCTTTATTATTTTGTATAGTAATCTACCACTAGTTAAGTAGGTATATTATAATTTTGCTAGTTAAGTCTAAAGAAGTATCTCAAAAATCTGTAAGAGTAGGTACATAAATAGGTAGCTAATTATTTATTTATACTGAGTCTGCATACTTCTTTACAATTCCATTCCGAAACTTTGTCGTTCCGCTTTTACGAAACCGCCATTTTGGTTTCGGAATAGAAGTCACGGATCGCTACTTTCGTTAGGTTTTAATAAAATAACTCGTTACCAGCTTCAATTTCAGTTAAATCAAACAAAAATATGTTAAGTCAAATAAATTTACATTTGTTTAAAAATATCTATAAGCAATATTTATTCAAACTTACCTGAAACTTTGGTTTCGGAATACGGAAGCACAAAATGTGACGCTAGCGGTGCGACTACTTTACGATCACTTGCTGTAAAAACTGAGCGGGATAACAATATGGCGGCTATTGGTTCCTAGTCTAGAGTTGCCAGGCAAAATATTTAGTGGACTTGGTAGAATAAATACTTCAGTATCGCTTAGGAATAAGTGGTATCGGAATGGAAAATTCCGCCAATTTCAAATTACGTCCCTGAATAAATTAATTAAATAAAAATATTTCCAAGCACATAAAATCTAAATTAATCTAATAAAGGTGTAAAGTACACTTCAATCTAATAATTAATAAAGCCGGTACATTTTTCCTATTAACTGTTTTTGAAATAAAGGTCTTGGTACCTACAGAAACAGTGGTGGGACAGCGTAAAATCTTCAGTTTTCTTCCACTAATTATTTTATAAAAAAATAAATCTTTACGCTAATTATGTAATTTAAACATAAAGTTTAAAAAAAATATATACAGAATGATATAGTTTTTTTTTATTCTTGTAATAGTATTAGAAGGTGTTTAAAAAAAAAGTCAAATGTATGGGACAAGCAAAAAACGCGGGGTACAATTTTTGTAGGAATTGCCCGTACAATAAAGGAAATTGATTCCTATACCGTTTTGGACTATGTCACACTGACGTAATCATTCAAAACGTAAGAGACTTCCTTATGATTTTATTTACAGTGTCACTTTGACATAGTCCAAAATGGTAAAATATTTTCAAATTGTGAAGTCACGCTAAAATCGTTTACGAAGTTTATTTGTTCCTCCTACTCTTTCTCGTTCCAAGGTTCTTCTGGGATTTATTTATTAATGTATTAGTTAAATGCCCTGACCCCGACCCCTGAGTCATTATAGATCATACTGCCCTCCTATCATTATTTACTAAGAAATTGGTCAAATTAATTTATTTTGTACGTTGATGATATTGCTACTTACAACATGAATCTTTCTTAGTAAATAATGCTTTAGGTTAAGGTGACAGAGTTCAAATTAAATTAATTATGAAATAGTTTTTTTAATAATGAAAATCTCGGAAATTATGCGTTATTTAACTACATAGTATACCACATTATGTACTCTAATTAGGCTCTAAAATCGTTGGTTTAAATATCTCGGGTTATTAACACACAGGGATAATGTTGCATTCAAATGGTAGCATTATTCCAGTCATTTTTGAGTTTATTCGTTACAAAGTTACAAAAATACAAATCTTTCCTCTTTATAATATATTAATGTAGATTTCTAATTTTCTTCACTTTTTTTCTTATAATAGACCAAAGTTAAATACTTGCAAGGAGCTACTGACTATGACTACTGTATGTAAAGGTAGTTCTATAGGCGCGACGCTACAATAATTAAAACAAATCAGATTAGCTCTATGGCTTCCGGCACGCTACTCTGTGGTTGAAAAACACTGAAGGATAATAAATATTCCAAGTAAATATAAGTTAAGATGAGAACATTATTTTATTTGTTTTCTATTTACGTCGAATAGTTCTATGACATCACAATCATATTAATTCCAACATGGCGGATTTGACGTGCATAAAAAAACGTATTAAATGCAAAGTTTTTATTGTGACTGAGGTTCAGGAAATATGTAATTTTACTATGACCCATTTTTCCCCCATAATGACGACGAACTCCTTACATCTCTTTTTATTCGCCATTCTGACCGATTCAGTTTGTCGATTTTTTTCATATTTACCTTTTTTGTCATCAGACCAATATGTCGTCACTGATTTGAAAAAACCTCGTATTTCATATTTCGTGGCGTACAATTTTAAACTTAAACGAGAACATAATTAAAAATGTTAGCACCAGTTTTTTCCAAAATAGTAACGATATTGCATAATCAAATCAAGGACGAAATAACAACAAAATGCAATGTAATTTTTTATTTATTTAATGTAATCATTGATGAATAAATAAACTAAACTGAACTAAATAAAATAAATTAAAATTACTATACTTTGGCGCAAAATTTTGTAAGACTCGTGATGATGATAAAAAAAACCATCATTTGTTAAAATTGCTCCGTTATTATACCTTCTTACTTACATAATTATTTGCTTTGTCATTGTATAAAAAAAATACGTTAAGTGCTCCCAAACATTCATCCAATAATTCTGGCAACATAACAAATGAAAATATAAGAATAGAACTCCGTCCTTCACAAAGCACTTAGAGGAAATTGTGAAGTGTTTTGGTAATCCCTGGGCAGTGTCGCAATGACACCGCAAAAGTAGAGTGTCGTAAGTCCCATGGCGTTTACACTCGGGTAATGCGAAAGTAAAATGTCGTAAGTGCTAAGAGTGCACTGGTGGCCGAGAATAAATGGACAGTAATAAATAAACGAGTTTAATAAAAATTAAGTTTTAAAAACCCAACTGTTGTTTGGATAAAGTCGTCCATATACCTAGTGTTAGTTATCAATTATCATGTACCTACTTAACATTTCACATTTAAAAAGAAAATAAGTACGTACCAAGTGACACCCGCGATGCTAAGACGAATCTAACGATCCCTCACTTATCTAAATCAGGCCATCGGTTTAGCCTTCACAAGCTAATAAAGAACCATACATACATACATAGAGGTCAAAAACAATACCCTCCTTCGGCAGTCTGGTAATGAAGATTTATGATGGTAATGAAGTAATTTGTTGCAAACTTGTTACGGTTTCTCAGATCCAAGCCATCGCAAGTGGTTAAAATAAATCAATAGCCTGCATTAAAACCCAAACTTTTTCTTGCGTCAAGATGCGTCCATTCAAAAGCATTATCATTTCTAAACAATTAAACACGTCCATAAAATAAATTAAAAACACATTCTTCGACAACAATGATCAATCAATATGGACTTTTCGGATGGAAGAGACCATGTATTGTGTGCTTATTGATATAGAATGACGTTTTTGTAATGGTTACCCGCATCCCGCATATCTCTTTACTATTGTATGTTAGGTCAGTGAAGTGATTTGGCGTTTCTCTTCAATTGTTTAGTGACGGTTAGTGTTCTTTTTAACTTCTATTATGAGTGGAAAGGTTTATGACACATCGTCTGAGCAGGGGTCGGGTTGCGATGGGTTATCCATGAAGATTATCAACATTATGTCATCAATTACTCTTGTTATTTTATCATCATTATCCCTTTTATTCAATATAGGGAGCTTATTATAGTAATACGATAGTATCATCCTGTAAATTAATAATCGTGTGTAATTTTGAAAACTTAAGTCGAATGTATATTTGAAGAGTAAGCGAAAATTATAGTAAATAAAAGTTCGTTGTTTGGAATGTTCACTGCACTTTAATCTGACTGTACTTTTTTTATTGTTTGTACTTCTTTAAAGAGAAGTCGCTTCCGCTGTCTGTTCGCTTAGATCTTTAAAAGTAAGTACTCAACGGATTTTAATGCAGTTTTCAGCAATATACAGGGTGTCCCAAAATCAACGATAATCCGCCAAGGGCTGATAGAGCAGCTAAAAAGCTATCGATTTAACACCTATGTATGTTCAGCGATTTTCGCTAGTTTCGGAGATATTGATCATTTTAATCTGAAATTTTGTAATTTTCCCTTATACCCATGTCACGAAAAATCATTAATTTCGTTATGTATTTCATAAGTTTTTCAGTGGTATCTTACATAATTATAATCATTACGAATTGGCGAAGTTTTTAAACCTATTTGCCCGTTTATTTTATCAGTATTTTTTTAAGTAATCACATAAAGTTTGTTATCGTTGAGTTTTGGGACACTCTGTATAGAGTGATTCAAAGGGGAAGGTTTACGTATGTGTATAAAAGATTCCGGTTTAAGTACGGGTGTTACAGAAAGCTCACATAAACCGAAGCGCAGTCAGGGCGCATCGCTAGTTAACAGCAAAAACCTCGTTAACGTAGTTATTATTATAGTTAAAATCTAACCATAATAATAACCATTGATATTTGTTACGGAATACCAGTTTCTGCCTAAATAACAAAAAAAAAAACAATCGTTACATTAACACTTTGTATGGCCCGCAGTGTACCTATTGCAAACAATACAAGGAAACGTCGGTATTCTTAGCCGAATTCCGACTGAAATAGCAAACCGATAGAACACGGTTAGGAATGTGTTGTGTTGTGGAACCTTAGACTACCGAACGTAAGTGTCGACATTTTACCGAAAAAAAAAGTTATTTTAAGCAATTAGACATGTTTCCAAACAAGAATGTAGAGGGAATGGGTCGAGGTTTGTCTTGGTCAACAAAACAAACATTTTTGAGGTTGGTTCTGTTCACACACATTGAAGCATTGGACACATGTTTACGGTTGTACAAGAGTTTTTTTTACTTGGCTCAATTTTTTATGTTTTTTAAACATTTTTATTCACATGTCGCTTTTCTGAAGGATTGGCCGAAGATTGCCACAGAATGGTGTGGAAATCAAGGGAGGAGGCCTTTGCCCAGCAGTGGGACACTATATTAGGCTAATCAATAATCACTACACAGTATAAAACAAAGTCGGTTCCCGCTGTCTGTCTGTTCCTATGTATGCTTAGATCTTTAAAACTACTCAACAGATTTTGATGCGGTTTTTTTTATAAGAAAGAATGATTGAAGGTTTCTATGTATAATAAATTCTGTTTTATGTACGGGCATTACAGAAAACTCACACAAACCGAAGGGAAGCGAGGTCGGGTCGCTAGTAGTAATAATAATTTTCACATGGTTAAGAGGATTGCGACGTTTAAATTACGTAGGTAGCTGTCAAAAGAAAAACTATAAATTTAGCTTCGGGCGATGACGTTTCTCACCCCCTAAATCAAGTCCGATTTCTGGAGAAGGAAAACGTACAGACCTAGTTTTTCATTATCTACAACATATTCAAAAATCGGAAAGAAAATTTAACGTTATCGCATTTTGTGTGGAAGATTTCAGTTTCACGAGGAATCACTCGTATACAATTTTGAATTTAGACCGTAGCTGCTGCTGCTACGAGGGCTGCCTTTTAAGTTCTGTCGTTTGCAAGCCTTCCGTGATTGCATAAAAAAGAACTAGTGTCATCTTAAAATATTTGAAATTAGAATTCGAAAACAAAAGAATGACTCGAAATCGGCCCAACCGTTTTAGTACAGCGCTCGTTCAAAGTTGACAAGTCAGTTGTGAAAATGGAAATTTCGAAGGAAAATTTACGTGCGATATTTTTTTACAACTTCAAAAGGGGCTTAACGCGACTTCAGTGCTTCGAAGAGTTGACTACGGTTTTCAATGATAAAGCACCATGCCTCCGGACTGTGGAACGCTGGTATTTAGAATTTCAACGTTGTTGCTCTAGTCTTGGTGATAGACATCGTGAAGGTCGACCAAAAACAGCCGTAACCCAGGAGAACATTGATGCTGTACGGCAACTGATCGTCGAAGATCGCCATGCGACATACCGTGAGATAGAAGCTTCCTTAAGTATTTCAGGGACCAGTGTTCACAGTATTTTGCATGATCACTTAGGCGTAAAAAAGTTGATCTCTCGCTGGATACCACATTTACTCAGTGAAGACCAAAAAACGGCTCGCGTTCGATGGTGTCGCAAAACTCTGCGGCAATTCAACCGAGGAAACTCGAAACATGTTTACGACATTATCAGTGGTGACGAATCTTGGATATATGCCTACGAACCCGATTCTAAACAGCAGTCGACTGTTTGGGTGTTCCAAGATGAGCCAAAACCGACCAAAGTAATACGCTCACGGAGCATTTCGAAAAAAATAGTCGCCACGTTTGTGGCGAAAAGTGGCCACGTGGCCAACATCGTGCTCGAGGATCGTAAAACGGTTAATGCTGACTGGTATACCACTGTCTGTTTACCAGAAGTCATCGGCGAGTTTCGAAAAAATAACCCAAGACGTCGTATAAGACTGCATCACGATAATGCGAGCTCGCACACCGCCCGGCAAACAATTGCGTTTTTAAAAGAGCAAAACGTCGAAATTCTGGAACACCCGCCGCACAGTCCAGACTTAAGCCCTAACGATTTTTTTACTTTTCCAAAAATCAAGCAACGACTTCGTGGTCAACGGTACCAGACGCCTGAAGAAGCCGTTGAGGCATACAAAACGGCCATTTTGGAGACCCCGACTTCGGACTGGAATAAGTGTTTCGAAAACTGGTTCGATCGAATGAAAAAGTGTATTACATATCACGGTGATTACTTTGAAAAACAATAAATACCATTTAACACTTAAATTGTCTTTAGTTTTTCCAAACGACACAACTTAAAAGGCAGCCCTCGTAATAATGCCGATTAAATTAAATCGAATTAAACATGCAACGAATCGATTCAGAAGAATAAAGATAAAAAGAAACACTTTCGTGTAATAAAAACAACATTTAAATTCAGACTTTTCTGTTGGCGATTATTCGTTGTTTAAAATGTTCAACACGCCACCTCTGCGCACAGGGGTGAACGATTTGAATAGCCAATCAGGCGTGGATGTTAGGCACGCTCTGCTCTAAATAAAAAAAGAGCATTTGCATTTGTATTTCCATTAAATATGCGGCCTTAAGGGTAAACGTTGAGGGTTTAATTTGCTTCGGCTATTAAATGCACGATGTGTTCTTTAGGAGGGCTCGCTGTACATGTACAGTTTCTTATTAAAAACCAAGATTACGGTGAATTATTCTGATCCAGTTCCAAGATTGATTTATCGTTTCATTGTTCATGTAAATACATAAAATATATTAGGTATACTTTAACTTACTCTTTCGTAGCTTTATCCTGAGTCCTGAACTGTATGCATTGTTTGCGATCGTTTTTTATATCGTTATGTTTTGTCGTACTCTTTCTCTACCAAGAAACGGAAAGAAAGTAAGAGACAGCAATTTATAAACGTATTGAAAAAATATTAGTTAGGCGGATGTCGAATATATCTACTTTGATTTCAGCAATTTGGAAGTTCCTTAAAAACAACAATTTATCATAGCTTCGAACTATTATGTTATCTATTTGTGTCTAGCATAAATCCTTCCGTAACTGGGTGACTGCCTGACTGATAAAGCACAGTCTAAACCGCTGGACCTAAGATCTTGAATTTTGATCGTATAATATCGTTCATTGAATACAAAACGGACACATACCAAAATGAGTCAGTGTTGCATTTTAAAATTAGATGCAGTTCGTATAAGATTTTCAATGCAAGAGCTAATTTTTTTTTAATGTGTCTGTGTTGTATTCAATGAGCAATATATCCCTTACGTACATTAGGTAGAGTAAGCAAGGATTTTTCTAAAATCAGCCCCAACGGGAAAAACAGGGTGCGAATTCTATGCTTTCAAAGTGGTACAGAAAGGTAGGCAGTAAAAACCTGGTCGTTTTTTAAGAAGCAAGTGCTTGAAAGTTGTAATCAAATCGCATGCGTAGGAATGTCACAACCAACTCCGAAATGGGAAGAATTACCGAGATTGGCAGAAATTGGGCTTCATGAACCGCTTCATCATTAAGCCAGCTTAAAGACTTCCATTGTTTACTAAGGTGCTTTTCCACCGGCGATACGAGGCGAGAAGTGAATTGCAATTTGTGTTGTAAATTCCCTCACGCATTTTCTATGGAAATGGATTTTTATGTACAAATTAAAATTATCGCGCTGCCTCGCCTCGCCTAACCGGTGGAAAAGCAACTTAAGGGTCGTCACTACTTACAGGTCATAAGTCGATTTCCTCTATCATTTCCCATCAATTTCCGCGATTTGGCCATCACTCATCTTTAACCCACCTATCCTTTTATCCAACGCGGTGCCATTCAAAAAGGTCGGCCATCCGTTCTGTACGATGTACAAGAAATACATAAAAAACATTCAAGAAGTCCTCAGAAACAAATATTTGAGTTGATCGACAATCCTAGTTACTTTATATTTCTTGCAAATTCCTTCATTCCTGATGCTCCAACTAGTTAATGCTGTTTTAGGTTTTCAAAAGATCTCAAACAATAATAATTTCAATGCATCCGAGTTATTGAGCTGTGCTAATTCGAGCGTCTTACTTTCTAATGGAAGTCTTAATCTCATAGGCGCATTGATAATGAGAAATCGTGACTTTAATGTAGTCAGCCTTTTGTCTATTATTTTACTGGTCTCTTTTGTCATTCTTAATGTCTTCAGATCAAAAGTATTTAAATATTGTTTGCCTTTTCGTCCCCACTTATAGAAAATTTCAAAGTTTTGGTGGATTCACTAAGTTGTCAATGTAAACTGAGTTAGTTCTTTGAAGTTTTGTATGTCGCAACACACCAAACAGGAAGTAACCGAAATGATCGTGCGCACAAATCAATAACTAGTTTAGAGCAGCTATGTGATTATTCCGTAACAAAACGCTAATAAGCATTAAGTAAATTTTTACCTAGTGAACTCGTGCAACTATTCAATTGTAATGTTCAATATAGGAGGTTGAATTAGTTTCGTTCTGGGAACCCTGAACCTTCAGCTATGATCTCAATTGTCCTTGTTGTATGCGGTTCTTTAACGCAGTCGCTGTCGTCCTTGCCCAGTGGCCGTGCTTTGTCCTTTTCAAAGCTTTTCTTTGCTTTGACAAAGCATGGCACTCAACTGTTACTCCACATTTATTTAATTAAGGCATTCGTTTTTTACAAAGATAAAGATTTTGTAGTTACGGTAATTCAAAGTTCTTTTAATAACCGTCGGTTGGTAAAAGAGCCCTCATGTGGCCAAATTACTGAATAAATATTTTGAATTTTGAATTGAACTTGCACTCACAACTGACAGTATATTTGCACTCGTGTTTCATAGAAAAAACAAAGGTAAGAAACTGGTGGTACAGTCAACAGCAAAAGAAACTGATGAAATAGGGTCCCAAAATTATCTATACAATACATTAAGTCAAATGCTACGGACTATTGTAGTTGATCAAAAGTAAATGAGCTCAATAACGTGTCATAATAAGTGATCACCATTATTTCGATTTTTGAAAACTCAATGACAGTTTAAGTCATCGTTGAACATTTCGAATTGAAGTTTTAACTATAAAATCTTGGTTTTGGGACAACCTCGGAGTACTTCGGTTAATATCGGTTATGTTCGTCGAAAAACATGCGAAGTGACAAAATAGCAATCTCCCTTACGCCAAGATTTAAAATAAGTTTTTATTACATCTTGGAATTATTTGCCATAAATCCTTCTTTTGCCGATATTGTTGGAATGTCGTTATTTTGGTATTCAATTCACGTTTGACGCTTTTGATAGAAATGTCATGTCAGGCTTCTGTTTTGCACAGCTGTTATGATCACTTTCTTTTGACTAATTAAAACATCAATTAATTTAGCACTTTAATATAACATGTTATATTTGGGATGCCATGACAATAGATATTTTGAAATGTTGATTTTGATCACTTACTTTTGACGTTGACTGTACTGTACATTCTTGGGAGCCTATCAAGTTCAACACTAGCGGGCATTACTAGCCATTAACACCACAGCTTAACCCACCAATCAGGCCTAATAGTAGTTTTCTCGCACGCTAACTGAGGTGCGTACGCGCAATAATAGCGGCCATTACGAGCGGCCCGCCATTTGCATTCTAGCGCACCTGCGATTATTTAACTGATCCGATGAAGTAATCTTCGTGACGTGTTCGTTAAACGATCAACGAATCAACCACTCTGTAATTGATCAGATTTGAAACCAGCAATTAGGGTTTTTACAAACGTTTATTGTTTCTTAAATAATTGTCTAATCGACAGAGATATGCAGAAGTTTACTAGGTTACTATGAAAATGCGTCAGTTTAACCTCGTTTAACTTAGTTATAGCTCACATTTACATACATAGCAAGAGATCCTCGTGTTAATTCGTAGTCGTTAAGCACGTTTTCTCTGGCGTGTTGGAATATTGGCAAATCTCACGTTAAGTCGTTTATATTGCCATTTGCCATGTACTATCAGCCCATTGGAACCCTGACTCACAAATCTCACCATAAAACTGTCTCACAGTGGCGTTATGATTCAAGTCGTAAGAAGTGTCCAAAAATAGGTACGGGATCTATTCGGTTCCGTGAGGTTGCGCCAGACATCAAAGTAAAATTGCCGTTAAAGCTCCGCTGTTACATACAGTCAACCAATTTGATTCCTAGGCCACTATGGACTTTGTCAACGTGACGTTGTAAACCAAATCATAGGTAGTCTCTTACGTTTTGGTTGACAACGTCACTTTAACATAGTCCAAAGTGGCCTAGAAATCAAATTGGTTGACTGTACAACGATCTAAGTAGGTACCTACATACAGTGTTTATTGCAGCATATTATAATAACTTTATTTTTCTATTTTAGCCCTTCAAATCTACCAGCGAAGTGCACAGAAGAGGCGCTCCGGCATAAGGCCGAGCACGCTCGCATCCTCGAGGCGGCGCGGAGGCGAGTCGAGCGCGAGACAGCGGCGCGTCACGCGCGCCTGCAGGAGTCGCTGCGGCAGGAGGAGAGGCTCGCGAGGCATGCGCGCGAGTGGACGCAGAACATCCTGCCCGAGTGGAGCACGCAGTAAGTATTTTTTTTTTTTTTTTTATAGCATAGAGAAGGCAAACGAACACACAGGCCACCTGATGGTAAGTGGAAACTGTGATCCATAGACATTCGCACTCACAAGACTGAAATGCAATCCTAAGATTGCAAATGCGTTGCCAACCCTGAGGACTAAGATAGAATGCCTCTATGCTAGTTATTTCACCGGCTGTCTTACCCCCAAACCGGAACACAACAATGCGAACACTGCTGTTTGGCGGTAGGTTAATGGATAAGATGGTGGTAGCGATCCGGACGGACCCTGCACAAGGTCCTACCACTCGCAAATGATACTTGAAGACAAGTAGCGAGTGTTTTGTGTAAAGACTAGGTCAAACTCGCTCGAGGCGCGCAGGCAGTCGCTTGATTCATAGTGTAGTGTCTCATCATAATCAGCTCAGTTTTGATGACAGTTAAATGATTGGCGAATCTGTTTTATACAAGGTTACGAGTAAGGTGTATTTCGCCAATGTCAAGTTATTTATAGACACTCCCATGGACTTATTAGAGCAATAAGTCCGTGGATATCACGTCATGCGAAGACAATTGTTCGGTAAAAGAGAATTTTCTCCAATGGACTAAACAGAAGCACATGGGGTTAGCTCCACGCGCTTCTGCCAAGTCCGAGTTAATCTTATGCGTGACACTAAAGATATGATAGTAATCAACATTCAATATGGCGGCAACCAGACAGAAGAAGAGAAAAGAAAAAAAATGTCGAAGAACTAGGACAAGTGGGATATCATTGAATAGGTATTTAAAAATCGCCGTTAGGTTTCTTTCATATAAGTACCTACCATACAAAGTTGGTACAAGCGTGAGTTTAGTTTGGGACTAGCTCAATTTGAACTGATTTATTTACTACCTATTAAAGTTCAAGGTTTAGCTTGTTTAATAAAAGGAAAATTCTGGAAAGAATTTGAGGAGTAACTACGCTTACCGATTGAAGAGGATCAATCACTTTCGCGCACGGCTCTCGGGTCGGTCACGAGTCACGACGCGGTATCGCACGAAACAAATCCTCAAAAAGATGACCCCTACACTTTCTCCCAAAACGGTGTTAAGGTCAACGCGTGTTCGTTTATAGAGGTCGAAATCGACCTAGTGTGGGTCGCAATATTTAGTCAATACAAAAGAAGAAACTGACTGACATATGAAAGCACATTCCAAAACGCTAGGCCTAGGGATTCCAAATATGGCAGGTACAGTCACGAGATTTACCCACCTTTTAGCAGTTTTAGTTTTAGCAGTGCAGTCGTCAAAATAAAGCATACAGGATAATCATTATCTGAACTCGACCGTTGTAGGCGTAAAAGCGAGTACACTCAACCAATTTGAATCCCAGACGAATATGGACTATGTTAAAGTGACGATGACGTTGACATCCGAAACGTACGAGACTTCTTATTATTTGGTTTATAACGTCACGTTGATATAGTCCATAGTGGCATAGGAAACGAATTGATTGACTACACAGTCACGAGGTTTAATTTGGTACCCACCTTAGGTCCAAAGTCAATCTGACATTCTACAACAATAACGTTGAGTTTCCTAAAAGTTACTAATGACTTGACGTATCTAATGAATGATATTGACGACTTCAAGCATATTTTTCTTGATACGGGTCCCAAATTAACGCTCGTGACGTGACCGTACGTTCCTTATGATGTCTAGGGGTCTAAGAAAGGATTTTCCGAAAATCGACCCCCAACGGCAGGAAATAGGGGATGTAGCGGGAAATTAATTGTACGCGTACAAAGTCGCGGGCGTCCCCTAGTTGATTAGAAGTTTCTACCGAAGAAATATTTTTGAGACAAGTTTCTTTGCAGCACCTTCTATTTGAGTTCCATCTAACGATTTAAATAGGATGGATTGGGCAGTTGAAATCATGTTGCAACCTCCGAGTCCATTTTTAAATCAGCCCTGAGACTATAATATTGCATTGTCATCAGGTATATTAGGTACACGTGTAAGAATACCGAATTCCATTATTTTCCTATAACAGAGTAGGTATAGTCCATTTTTCTTTTTTCAACAAGGGTTATTTGGAAGGAATACCTTAAAGGGATTTGTTCGCCTTCGTATTTTTTTTATTGGTTATATTGCCCGAGTTTTGAATTTCTTTTTCATACATACCTACAGTGCGATAACTCTTAGGAAATGCTTCGCGTTTGTACTTATTTTTCACTCACTCTCATACGATATTATCAAGAGCGAGTGAGAGAGATGTACAAAACCGAAACATCTTCTAAGTGCTAAGACTTTATAGTAATTGGCTAAAAAGATTTGAACAACTGACAAGAAAACCTTGTGAACTCAAATAAAATGTTAAATGTTTTTTTTTATATTTATTTAACAACAGTGCAGACTTCGCTATCATCCATTAAAGTAATTACAAAGAAAGCAACAGCATTTTATCTCAGTAACTTCCCACCGGGTCAAAGTGCATCAACAGACGCCCCATAATTAACAACCAGAGAAAGATCAAAATACATTGTAACAAAAACAAACCGTCTAATTGACAGGCTGGAAACAAAATGACAATTCGCAAGAAAAACTCAATGAACTTGGCCATCCGGTCAGCCATGTGACATTGAAACAGATCCATTAGTTATATTACCAACACACTTGCAGTACAAGCGGGTCAACTGCACACAGATGAAGACGTATATACTGCCCTTGATAGAAAAAAAGGCGTATGTCTCATAGAACCGCATATGTATTAGTAACCTTATTTCTTAAGACTGGGGGTTAAATTTACTTTGACTATCAAATTGCACATGCGTCCTTTTTATTTGGGAGGGCAGTATATGTATCGCACGGCTAGATCACAACAGTAGTAACTCAAAATAAAACTGTATTCCAAAATCAACTTTAATACAACTTCTAAGAGCTTGAAACAAAACTAGCAAGGATTTTCAGTTGATACTGTTTTGATCCAGCAGTGCGATATATAGTTTTGTTAAATGTGTGTGTCAATTGACATGTCTATCATATTCAGTTTATCTTGGAGCATAAATAGCTTTGATGACATATGTCTCAAGGTTGATGCGAGAGAACTTTGTACGCGGATATTTAAAGTAATTGGGATGCGGAAAGTTTGTATCCGGACTAACAAATAGGTAAATTAACATACTTATTGCGTGTATAGTATAGGGTGTATTCGACCTTGAGGCTTTAAATGCAACGATCGATTCTACCCGTCAAATGCTGCTTCTGTAGTTCTACAAATTTTAAAAAAAAATATGTCTCATACAAAATAAATACTATTTTCAATGAACGACGTCCGTTGTCGTTAAACTCGTTACATCAACACTAAAGACAGTTGTCCTCTGATATTTAATTATTATTTATTTACAGAAAGGGTCGTGCAATATTTTTTTAGGTATAGAACACATACATAAGCACAAAGGCCACCTGATTGTAAGTGGGATACCCGCCCCGCCCCTCTACCAAGAAACACGGGTGATAGTATCCTATAGTTTTCAATTCAATTATTTGATTAGTATAGTTTTATCACGTGTAACTCACTTAAAACTAAGTTATTTTCAAATTAGTTGAGGAGTAGAATCGATCATTTCATTCAAGCCCCAAGGTCATAGGCACCCCGTATGAAGTAAGGATCTTTGCGAGAGTAAATTATGACTAAATTTGTCAAAGGAATTAAACACATGCAATTTTTTATGTCTAACTCATGACCGTCAGAAACGTCACAATTCGAAAATCTTATATTCTAAATAAATGCATTTATTATGATTATTATGCAGATGTTATCGTGGAAGGAACAAAAGACAATCAGCAAGAGCACGTTATTTACACATAGGTACAGGGCGTCAGTTTATTATAAATACGGATATGTGTATGTTTGTTTCGGTTTTACGGTCCAGCTTGAAAGATTTCCATAATAAATGACACATGAAGTCGGTTGCATGGAGACGGCCATCCTGCATGGATTTACAGAAAACGTATACCTACTAAATACTGGGAATCTGAGAAATGCCACTCGACGATAGATGGCGCTTTCGTTCTTTAACTCCATTATCGATTAGATGTCGCTGTTGAATCTGTAACAGATTTTTCATTTATTTAAACTTTATTGCACTAGACACAAAGTAAGTAAAAATGGCGGACTTAATGCCTTAAGACATTCTCTATCAGTCAACCACTAGGCCAGGATTTCAGCATTAGCCTCTAATTCTTTTTTTTTAATTCAGAAGCAAATAACACGCATAGAAGTTTCGTTTGTGGCCACTTAAGGTTGAAATGAGTATCAAAAATATTGTTATATTGAAAATTATATTCATAATTAGTTAAGACTAAAGATAAACACAAAGATACAATATAAATATTTGTGTAAATTCATAATGCTTTAAAAATTTGTTAAAATTCAGAATGGCCAAAAACGGTGAGACGATGGCCTATGAATAAATAAACATTTACATACATACACATACATACCAGAAAGATAACAGGGTTTTTTTGTATATTGTATTCATAACATATTTCAACTTACCTACGCTTTGTGAACCGATTAAAACCACGGATAAAAGCATCATAAAACCTGTAAACAAAACTTAGTCTGTTATATTTAGCTATACTTAGCTAGCTGTTATATATTTAGCTAGCTATTTTGTTAGGTTAACCGTGTCACAGTCAATATGACTATTAGTTGTATGTGCACTCATTTCTGAACTGACAGACTCTCTTCCTTTGTTGCCATTGTTTCGTATTGTCACATTGTTTGACGACAAGACTAAGCGTGGAATGTGTTGAAATGTAGTTTATTTAGTTAGCTTTCGTTTTCCTTTCTATGTGTGTAAACACTTTATTGTACAAACAAATATAATAACAATGATACATGAGGCCGTGTGAATAATAGCTAAGAATAGCGCTACTACAAGTCTTCCCGTGGATGTCGTAAGAGGCGACTAAGGGAATAAAGGCTTGTAGTGCTGTTAGGCGATGGGCTTGCAACCTGTCACTAATACACTGGTAAATAGCCTAATTGTGCAAAAAATAAATGAGTTTACAGAATTATTAACAAGTTTTTAGAGTTGTTGGTAATTCTGTAGCTCTGCCTACCCCACTTTGGGATTACAGGCGTGAAGGTATGTATGTATGATGTATGAGGAAAAAGAAAGAGATGTACGAATCGCGAGGATTATAACGTTGTTTTTATTACCTGTATATAATGTCTAACTGTTGCCGGTATAAAGTATGTAACTATATTCGAAATAGTTGTTTTAATTACGCAATTGGCACCGTAATAAATTCTTTAAAAAAATAACTGGAATGCAGTACCTACATCAATTAATTACATAACAAAGATAATGCTATAATGCGTTAATGACATATTACCGGTAATATTTGATTACAATATGTCGCTATTACAGGTATTATTACAGTTAAGCCAGTAACAATGTTGTTAGCGGTATAGTAAAATGTGATGCAATGACTGGTAATTAATACCTAATTTTTAACTGGTAGACGAAATACTGCTTCGTAGTACAGTCATCAGAAATAATATCTATTACTAAGGGTAAGGTAGTATCTTGTAATTGTTACGAACTGGCTTAAATAACTCCCTCTAGGATCATCCCTCTTGAACAACGACAGGCATGATATTCTATTTCTTAGTATAGAAGAGCCATATCACGCCTGTCGTTGATCAAAACAGTGATCCTATACGGAGTTATACACGGTGGAAGAACGACGTGGGCCCTGGAGGGGAACGACCTTAAACCCTTAAGTTAGATCATTTTACTCAAAGGAAACATTCTTTTATTTTTGAAAAGAAATAATACTGCATTTAAAAATTTTCTCAAATTGCCTTGTCTCACCTGGGAATCGAACCAGCTAAAAATTAAATTATTGTTCAGGATAAAATCTCTCTAATTAACATTTGTTCTTAGAAAAAAAAAAGCTCGTGAAATTAAACACAAATTATAGCGTGTTTATTTTTTGAATTTTTAGCTGGTTCAATTCCCGGGTGAGACAAGAAAAATTAATAATATCTTCAATGCAGTAATGTTTCTTTTAGAAAATAAAAGAAGGTTTCCTTTAAGTAAAATTAAGTAACTTAAGTATTTAAGGCAGTACCCCTTCAGGGCCCATATTTTTTTTCCACTTTGTATATAAGTCAGTTGCAATAACCAGCCCCCTATTTCACCATGACAATTGACATGATATATGACAATGACAGATGACAGGTGACATTTCGGTGTACATGGCGCCGCTGATATGAATCCCAGTGATGTGAAATCTTGTTAACTTTGCAATGTATACCGCATTGTCACCTGTCACTTGTCATTACCACGATGGTGAAATAGGGGGTTGGTAGTTGCAACTACAAGACCCAACCATAAAAGCGTGATAGACATTTCTGCGCCCAATATTGGATAATATATTAGTGTCACATTTCAATTATTTTTCAATGCTTTTAAGATCCAAAAGCGTCTTTTTATACTGCTACTATGCAAATGCCACCTTACCGTTTACTTTTCCTTTAATATTGATATCCTTGTGGGTATACAAATAATTTGAATAACAAACGTAGACGTAATCAACTGTTTTGTTTAAATAATGACGTAAGTACCTATTTAATCATAATGTTTGTACGGTAGTTAACGTGATATTAAATACACCGGTCTGGAAATCCCCACAATGAAAACACAAACCACAGTAGTTAAAATATCCCTCTTTAAAGCATCAATGTTTTCTCTATTTCTGAACGAGGTTTTTATCGATAAACATAGTTAGACATCCGAGGAGAAACCTTAATCCCTTTGGTTTTATTTTCTTAACGAATTTCATCAAATATCGGCAACTTATTCGTAAAGATGACAAAGCAAACAGAGGTCCTAGACAAGATGTTTAATAAGGCCCGTACCGAAAAGTTTTTTTACAAAGTTTGCATATTAGTAAAATACTGTCTGGTAAATGTTTTTTTTTTCTGATTATAATTTTCAGTAAGTGTCATTTTGATGTATCAATTCACATTGTTAATTTAGGCTGGGTATTGTTTTAATCAAAAATGCAAGACGATAAAATAACTCTGAGAGAAAATGTTTTGCGAACGTATCTAGAAAATCCTGATTCAACTTTTGCGGCGGTCGGGAAAATGGTGAAAGTAAGTCGTGCAACGGTGCGAAATATAGTTAAGCGATACTTGAATGAATACAGAATTCAAGACAAAGCTCGAAGTGGACGCCCGACAGGTCCATCAAGTAAAGCTTTAGAAAAGAAAATAGTGACTGCTTATAAGAAAAATTGTAGTTTATCGGTGCGGGACGTGGCAAAAAAATTGAAAACTAGTACATCTATGGTCCAGAGAGCGAAAGTACGTCAAAATTTAAAGTCCTATAAAAAAGTAAAAGCCCCAAAACAGTCGATAAAACAATTCAATAGTTCCGTTACAAGGTCAAGAAAATTGTACAAGCTGCTTTGCAGTATGAACGGAGCATGCGTTCTCATGGACGATGAGACGTATGTAAAAAAAGATTTTTCGACTTTGCCAGGTGATCAATTCTTTACAACCGAATCAAGGGCTAATATAAACGATCAAAATAAATATATTTTTATGGAGAAGTTTGGAGAAAAATATTTGATATGGCAAGCAATATGTTCCTGCGGAAAACGCACTGGGTCATTTATCGTGAAAGGTACCATAAATGCAGATATTTATGTCCAGAAATGTATAAAAGGTTTTATTTTACCATTTATAAGGCAGCATGAAGGGAATGTGCTGTTTTGGCCCGATCTGGCTACTGCACATTATGCCCGTGCCACACAAGAGTGTCTGGCTTCAAATAACGTGCAATGTGTGTCCAAAGATATGAACCCCCCGAACTGCCCCCAGCTACGACCCATCGAGCGGTATTGGGCATTAGTCAAAGCAGAATTGCGTAAGAACGGTTCACCAGCAACATCAGAGGCAGATTTAAAAAAAAAATGGAAAAAACATGCCAACAAAGTCACCGAAACCACTGTGCAAAACTTAATGGCAGGCTTGAGGAGAAAAATCCGTTTGTTCAGCCGCAAAACTCTTAAAATATAAAATTTGTATATTTTTTGTAAATAGACACTTTTCATAATATAACTAAAATAAAATATCTTTGCTGTTCATAATAGTTTCATTAATATCATAAATATAGTATGTAAAAAAACTTTTCGGTACAGGCTTTACTATACACACACTGGTAAACATCTTAGCCTAAGTGTGCAAAATGTGGTTACAGAATTATCAACAAGTTTTTAGAGTTGTTGGTAATTCTGTAGCTCTGTCTACCCCACTCTGGGAATAAAGGCGTGAGTTTATGTATGTAGGTATGTATGTATGTCCTACCGAAAATGATTTTCGTAAAACTAACAAAGTATATGTAACTTGCAGTTTACGTCAATCCTATACCTACTATTTTCAACGTAACGAGGTTACAAACGAATATACTTAATTCCGACCACAACACTGATAGCGATAGATTTGTAGCAAATACTGATAATATTAATTTTTTGTTTTTATTATAAGTAATGAAAAGAACTGTATGCTTTTAAGATAAACTTCTATAAGCATGTTTTTTTCAGAACATCTTCTAAAAAACTTCCTTTTGTCAATTGCCCTCATCCACCGACCGTTTTCCTGCCTAACCAGCGTCGCTATTGCCTAACGCACTCGCAATCTCAATTGGCTTCAAAGCGGAACATTTTTTTTCATTTTGTTTGCAGACAAGCATTCGATTTTCAAAATCCGATCTACAAACTCCCTTTTCCACTCGCAAGCAACTAACCAATCTTTTTCTTATTACCAGAAAAAACGCGAAGCGCACTCAAGAGCTCTGGTGGAGCGGTCTCCCCCCTTCAATCCGCGGGAGGGTGTGGCAGCTAGCCATCGACAACAAGCTCAAGATCTCCCTCGACATGTACCAGGACTATGTTTCTAAAGCCAAGCAGAGACTGCACGAAGCCCAGCTAAGAAGGAAACGGTTAAAAATCAAAAGGGAAACCTGTTGTTGTTCAGAGCAAAAGGACCTCTCGAAGAGCAACGAGAAAATCGAAGAACCGGAAAAGACTGAAGCGGAACCGAGATTAGGATTGCCCCGGAACTTTAGCGAGCAGAATCTGAAATCCCTTAATTCTGACTCGGGACCAAAGAAGTGCTGCTCCAAATCGAACCCTAATTTGCTGGATTATAGTGACGAGTGTTCGATGGAGCTGATTCAGCTAGATATCGCTAGGACGTTCCCCCATCTGTGCATATTCCAGCCTGGTGGGCCGTATTTTGATGTGTTACATGAACTGTTGGCGGCGTATGTTTGCTATAGGCCGGATATTGGATATATACAGGTTAGTCTTTCTCTCTTTCTCCTGTTTTTCCCAACTACTTTATTTTTTATTCAACAATGCTCTTATTTTTTTCAATTACCAATTCAACTTTTTGTTGTAGCAGTTAAGTTCGTAGCCTAGGTGTTTCATTAGGTGAAATCAACTACTATCACGAAAGTGTGACATGATAAATTGTAAATATTTTTTTGCGCGATATTTGCATGTGACGTCACGACTCTCTTCGGTCATTTGACCACACTCTGGTATCCGATAAATTAAACATGACAAAAAACACAGTCCAGTCGTGATGTTTTCGTGTATTCAAAAGTTTAATTTAGTGGTCAGGACAAAAATTACTATTCCTTTCAGTGCCCGACGTCATATCTCTTTGTGTTCTACAGGGCATGTCGTTCATCGCTGCAGTGCTCATCCTCAACATGGAGGCCCCGCAGGCCTTCGTGTGCTTCGCCAACTTGCTCGACGAGCCGGTCCTGCGTGCCGCCTTCACCAGGGACGGGGCGACCATGCAGGTTGGTATCAGGCGTAGGGACTGCTTCAGGATAGCGATACTCAATGATGACTGCAGGAAACGAGTATCGATGCAAATAGTATCCGAGAGACACTGAGGTGCGTGTGTCTCTAGGGCTGAAAACTAGTTTTCCTGAAGATCAGCTGTCAAAAAGGTTTGACAATGATTTCTGAATCTAAAAACGTTTGAACTGTTACCGAGAAATCACTACTGGGGAAGCAACTAGCAGTTTCTGAGTACGTTATATTGTCTATCCCTTATTAGACGACACTTAATGACGACACTTTACTTAATATTAATTTCTTTGAAACCTATCCAAGACACTTACTACGTTACTTACACACGTTTACAATTCGCCCATTAAATTTGTGTTTATTAAACTGTCACGATCATGAGAGATGTTCTCCTTAGTTCTACCAGATCAAACCTAGCACATCTCAAAGAATAGATAATATTCTACCAATATATTGTTCCAAATAACTGATGTAGCCCAAGCACCCCCCAAGCTCAAATAGAAATGGCTCGGGCATGTCTGTCGCATGCCGGAGGAATTGTGGGTTAAAGTGTGTATCAAATGGGTTCCCCGGAATAGAATTCGGCGTCGCAGCAGACCAAGATGACGTTGGCGAGATGAGCTTAATGATTCCTTTGGTCAAGAGTGGTTGGAGACTGCCCAAGATAAGGGGAGGAAGGCCTTTGCCCAGCAGTGGGACATTATAGGCTCTTGGGTAGGCGTAGGACTAAATCCTACCAGATCAAATCTAGCACATCCCAATATTCAAGCCATTTATTGTTCTATTGCAGCGTCTATGGAAGGCGTACGGCACGCTGCTCCGGCACAACCTGCCAGCGCTGGCGGAGGCGCTGGCGCCCGAGCTGTACCTGCTGGAGTGGCTGTACACGGCGTTCGCCAAGGCCATGCCGCTCGACGCCGCGTGCCGCGTCTGGGACGTCTTCCTACGCGACGGCGGCGCTTTTCTCTTCAACACTGCGCTCGGTTAGTTTACTGAAGCCATTAATAGTACATTACTACAGAGGCCGGGAAGTAGGGGGTTGCCTGCCGAGTGATATAGACGGCCGAGCGAAGCGAGGCCGGACACTTACGAGTTTATAGTGCTTTTCTCAAACATATGCAATTAAATAAAAAATACATCACTCAAAAAAGTAAATTGATAAATGCCCACCCTAGGGAAGAAAAGTAATTGGGTGTTAATAGTACATTGTGTACTAAGGGTGGTAAAGAAAGAATTACAAACGAGAGTCTGTTAGAAGCCCGAAGCCGAAGGCTGAGGGCTTTAATGACTCGAGCTTTGTATTTCCTTTACCACCCGTGTAACATACAATGTTTTTCATCACAATTGCGAGGAAATGAAATAAAATCAGACAAAAGATCATATTTTTAACTTATTAGCGGCAGACTACATCATTGTCTGTGACTTACCACAGATAATGTCAAACG
The DNA here is from genome assembly GCA_963966035.1 of Acleris laterana. NCBI lineage: Eukaryota > Metazoa > Arthropoda > Insecta > Lepidoptera > Tortricidae > Acleris > Acleris laterana. Next base: position 15,774,635 of record OZ014450.1, read on the forward strand.
TGTTCGGAGTCCGATTCTAGTGACATATGAGATCAATAGTTTATTATGCGAGATTGTTAGGAAATAGTATTCAACTGACATTTCATCTCGAATGAAACTTCATATCGAATGGCACAAGAATTGGGGTCCTGACGTATTGTGATAGTTTGAGTCCACGTATAATATTTAAAAAAAAAGCTATTACGCACTTTAGTTACGTAATGGTAAAAAAAGGCCCGCGGGTATTATTTTGGATTTACGGTCGATTTTTCTAGCATGTTAAGACACTATTTACGAGCAAGTGTGATGAAAAATAAAGTACCTGGAGCGCAGCGGTAATTAGGAGGTATATCAGGCATAGCGCAACTTAGATCTCAGGCGGTACGGGCAACCGGCGGGCGGGGGCGGGCGCACACGACACAGCGCGGATGTCTCCCAAACGTTTATGCACTCCTAGTATTTGACGTTATAACATTTTCTCAAAAATTTTAAAAATATAATTTAGATATTCAGCCTGTTTATAAAACCAGCTATCATGGCCATATTAAAATTTAAAAAAAATTACTTCCCGGCCTAGGCCTTCAATTTTGTATGAAATTCCTTTACAGTTCTCTCGAGTTGTTCCGTCGGGAACGTGGCACTTTGAAGCCTAAAATACATAACGCCGACATTACATAGCATGTTTGAGAAAATACATTAAATCCCGCATTTTTCCTAGAGTGGTAGGCAGAGACCACTTATTTCCACGTGCTACGACCCTGACAAATCTCATGCGCTTCTTCCACATGCCGTTATTGTATGTGGTGCTCAATAAAGAATACTTATAAGTTCGTCACCTGCATGTATGTGTTGAAAAATCAACACATACATGCAGACATAGTTACTTGATCTGAATCTAAATATTTAAAGCTAGGGTGAATAAGCATCTTCTGGGTGATCTCGCTTCATCGTCGACCAAATCTTCGTCCTCCAAGGGCAAGAGTTTCAGATCAACCCTATTACCAAAATTTTTTTTTAAATGAAACCTAACCTCTAACCTCTTTTCTTTCCAGGCATCCTCCATCTCTACCAAGAAGAACTCAAAGGCATGGATTTCATCTCCGCCGCTCAGTTCCTGACCAAGCTCCCCGAAGACTTGGACCCCGAAGCCCTCTTCAGAAGCATCTCCGCCGTCTCCATGACGATGGACGGCCTCTCCTTCGAGGAGCTGGCGACCTGCTGCGAGCTCGAGAGCAGCCTCGACGATGACGTCACGGTCAGGTTATGATACAGGAGGTGGACGTTTTGGGAGATAGTGGATGCTCTCTCGTTTCGGGTCAAGTGAGGATGATTTAAGGTAGGTTGTTGTGTCAAATGACAATTTTAGCAGTGCAGTCGTCAAAATAGAGCATACAGGATGATCATTATCTGAACTCGATCGTTGTAGGCGTAAAAGCGTGTACAGTCAACCAATTTGAATCCTAGACGACTATGGACTATGTTAAAGTGACGTTGTCATCCGAAACGTACGAGACTTTTTAATTATTTGGTTTAACGTTACGTTGATATAGTCCATAGTGGCGTAGGAATCGAATTGGTTTACTGTACAGTCACGAGATTTAATTTGGTACCCGGCTTAGGTCCAAAGTCAATCTGACATTCTACAACAATAAGGTTGAGATTCCTAAAAGTTACGAATGACTTGACATCTCTAATGACATTGACGACTTCAAGCATATTTTTCTTGAAATTGGTCCCAAATTAACGCTCGTGACTGTACAAATGTTTTGAGCTTTTTGTATGCTCCAATATAATGGCGACTTTTATAGGCAAGGAAGTAAAACTACGGGATTAACCTAGACAATATATCCATGTTGTTTTCCTTGATTGCAGTATCAATAATCAAGTTCATTATAATATAATCAATTTGAATTGTCATTGTCTGGTATTGAATTGTTTGACTTGTTTTAACGTGCCTTGAATTAGAGTCATAATATGGTGTTGAAAATTGTACTACTTGATACATCATTTAATATTGTAGAATATTCAATTGTTGTTATTTAAAGAAATAATATGAATCTCTGAATTTATTATTATAATTTTATAATTCGACTATTTATCTTACATTGAGATGGATACGCAGCTAAAACTTCGACCTTGTATTTTTCAACTTGCGACACTACAAATTGGTCGACGCATAATACTGTAAATATATCCTAAAAACTCTTTTAACGCTTCGATTTTATTATTTATACGATAGTGATGTTGTATGATCCACAAGTTGAAATGGACTTTCTTGGTCGACTGTACATGATTATATTTTTATTATAATCAATGTTTCTTGTTTATATAGGCTGCTTTTCTTTCAAACACGCCTTACATAGCTACAGGCTGATGCAGCAGCATAGTCTTATGATCGATGGGTTCTACACAACAGGTGTCACTCTGATTCTGATTCATTTTATAAGCAATCTATACGCATAGGATTTTATAAGCTTAAAATATTAAGCTAAGTTAAATAAAGCTCTGCGTGTGAAGTAATGAGTAATTTTTATAATATACTTTGTAATAGTAAGAAAAAAAGCGGTTGGCAACCATTGTATTGTAAATATTGTAAATAGAAAAACTTTACTACTTTTTACAAACTAAGCCTTAATCATGAGTGTTTACTATAAATATATAAAACATATCATATTCCGTAGAACTAAGAAAGATAATCATTCATGTACCTGCCAATAAGGATATTAAAATATTAATGTAAGAACTATTTAAACCTAGTACATATTTGTATTGTTATACTCTAAAATAAATGTTAATACAGGAAAAACGAAACAATTGCCGTGGGTACCTATTTTATGACCTTGTTAAATACAATATTCAACATGCAACATTTTCCACTATAAGGATTACTTCAAGAATGTGGCCAGTTAAGACATGAAATAATTAAACTGTGGCTTAATTATATAGGTCCCTAAATAGTATCGCCTTTTAATTTTACACAAAGTAAAAACAGTGCCACAAACTTTATTTTCACGCTACTACTAAATCATAGACCGAACCGAGTAGGTAAGGTAGCTACCCCAAGTTACTAAACACTTAGTTTTATGTTTGTAAATATGTCAATTATATTAATTATATTTAAATGTAAACTGAATCATCGAGTAGTAGAACCGGCCTAATAATTAGTGAAAAATCGAATCTTTCGAAATATGTTAAATGTCTAAAGATACTTATTTATTAATTTAATCCTAACTATAATGTAGTTTGCTGTAAAATAAAGCGTTCATACTCATTGGCTATAATGGCCGCTTGAAAAAACGGCGATTGACATAAAATGCCATTCAAAAAAATTATACAAACAGTCTTTAACCTTCTTTAGCGTCGTATTGAAATATGCGATACATGCGACAATGATTTTCTGTGGCGTTGTTATGTACTGTGGCCGTCTCTCGTTCAAATACTGTTTGTTCGGTTAAAAAAAAAATTAATTAGTCATTATTATATTTATTTATCAGCTTTAATTCATTTTCTAGTGTTAACTCTTGCCACCTTTGTCTGTGACTAGTTGAAATCTTAAAAATAGTCATTTTTGTCTATGCTCACTCTTTAATTCGGCACATTGCAAAACACTGGCACATTGTTTATGAGAATAAAAACTTAAGATGGCGTTTATTTTTCTTACGACTTTTTTTTTATTATTCTTCGGTGTAAAGTCGGTGTCAATTGAGATGGGAAAATATGTAAACAAATTAGTAAAGTAACTGCTTGAAACATAACCTCAAATTTTCATTTAGCGTGTCTTTTTTTTTAAAACTTACAATTAATAGTTCTTTAACCTTGAACTTGATATAAAAAGTAATAACCAAGTGTATAAATCATTAAAAATACCTCACTTTATATTAAAATGTACGTGATTATGGAGTACTAATGATAATTTGGTGCGTTTGGTTTTGTTTACATCTTTGCCTATTTCTATTGACACGGACTTCACAGTCGACATTATAATTGGGTGTTCGCAGGATTTTGTTGTGTCGCCAGATTCTAATTGCTAAACAAAGGTACTCAACTTACTTATAATGTTGGCTTTATACTACGGATAGAGTTGTAAGATGTATAAAAACATTTAAAAGTGCAGTTTTGATGACAGTTTGTTGACGGAGCCGGCGAAATAGTTGGCGAAGCTGCTCATTTTATAAACTATTACAATAAGGTCTAATGTTAAAAAACGGTGTCTCCGGACTTTTTTTAAAACACTATTCAGTACCAATAAGCCACGATTATTTTAGATTTTATTTTATATTTACTTAGAGCATTGCATAATAAAAATAATCGAGTTTTATATAGCTTCCAAACTTGTATAGGCTTAGTGGCAAAATGATGAATTGCCGTTGCTACTTTAAAAAACCCGGCGCATGTGTAAATAATTCGGGTGATAGAACCAGTAATGGACACTTGTTTCTTATTTTACAGAACTTAAGGGATATTCATTTGTTTTGCAACAATCAACCTATGAAAGTGAAGTATCCATTATTGGTGCCTGTCAGTTAAAAGTGTCCATCATTGGTGCCGTCGCGTTGCCCTCCGTAGTAAAAAATTGTATTTAGAGGCAAACCTCTATATTCTATAAGCATGTTTGTTTTTCGATACACCTTTTAATAGAGTTCCTGTTGTTTGAGTATAGTTGGTAAAGGCTAACAGCGTCTTTGTCACTAATCCAAATAAGTTTTAATGCAAGATTGTATGTGTATATGTAGTTTATACTGACATTTGTCAAAGCTCTGTATCAAGCGATTAGAGTCGATTTTCGGTTAGCAAACGTCTCCTGGATGTTTCGATTTAAGTTTGGATACACTTGTGATGTGGACTGATATTATATTGTATGTAATGTATTATATATAAAATGCCATCTCAAGTAACTTTAGCATAGTTTTAGTTTTACTATATTATTGTAAATATATTTTATTGAAAATAGATTTTGGCCCCAAATTAGCGCGGTTTGTAATGCATGTAATTTTATTGTTAAATAAATTACGATTATACGGATTGAAAAAGGTTATTTTATTTCTATTGGTGTTTTCAACTTAAATGGATAATGGGAAAATGCCACTTTTTCTTTTAACTTAATTCTGAAGGTAGGAAAAATCACCCAATGACGCACGTTTATAGTTATAATAATTTGTTGAAAGGAATTACTCTAAACAAATCAAGTGGAGTTGTACACCCATCAAAATCCCCCCACCACCCACCAGTCGCCGTCAAAACTATCTGAATACGCTATTATCTTATCTGGGGTTCTTACAGATACACTTCGACCCCATTAGATCTTATTTGTATACCCCTCTTTTTATTTATCGCTTAGTCCAATGCTGCCTCTACCCCTTACAAAAAGCGGTTAGGGTAAGGACCAAAAAGCTATCCACGCTAACTCAATCAATTAAAATTTATTTGAAACTTTTCCGAATATTAGCCATTGTAGGGATACTTTTCGTCGCACAACGGAACTTTTTTCGTCGCACAACGGAACTTATTTCGTCTTCGTCGTTTGTATGGTTAACTGCGCTTAACTTTGGTCCAACTTTTTACTCCTCACCCGTTAGTGGAGTGCAACGGCAGTGCCTTAAAATCGTTTGATTCTGGGTAGGGGACACAGGGTTTTTCATTATTACTCTGGCGAGGCTATCGCATCCACAGTATGTGTTTCACTGTCTCCACCTCTTCGCATTCTACAATCTGTGACGTCATAAAGCCCAATCTTTGCTTCTATAATTTTGTTTGTTAGTTTGTTACTCCTTCACGCTGCAACGGTTGGACGGATTTGGGTAAATTTTGAAATGTATCTAGCTTATACCCTGGATTAAACCATAGGCTACTTTTCTTAAAATTTAAAAGTTTCTGAGGGATAACGATAATCAAAATTTACGCGAACGAAATTGCGGGCAGAAGCTAGTCCATACTAATATTATAAATGCGAAAGTGTGTCTGTCTGTCTGTCTGTCTGTTACCTCTTCACGCTTATACCGCTGCACCGATTTAGGGGAAATTTGGTGCAAAGATAGTTTGAATCCTGGGAAAGGACATAGGATAGTTTTTTTCCCGTAATTCATCCCCTAAAGGGATGAAATAGGGGGTGAAAATTTGTATGGAGTTACGATATAAACGAGTTCGACGTGGACGGAGTCGCGGGCAGAAGCTAGTAGAACAATAAAGCACAAATTCTAACTAACCACGACACGAGTGACACGAGACACGACACGAGTGTCAAACCGCACCGCTAGGCTGTAATGTTTTATTTAATGATCTCGGCTAAGATTTTGGCTTAGCTTTGTTGACTGTAGGTAATTAACCTTTAATTTGGCAAAAATTAAAAAAGTCGGGAATTCAAACCCTATTTGAATTTGAATCAGCAAAAAAATAAAAACCCACTCCAAAAGAAGTGGTCATTATGGTATGTTCGCTGTGACCAAATTAAGGGTCTAAGTATTTTTTTTCAAATGTGATGACATAATATGTGTCCAATAAAATACCCTACAAGTATAATATTCGAAATTCAAAATTCAAAGTATTTATAGAGTATAGAGTGAATCTAATAGCGCTATGGACAAGATCATCATTGCGGAGATGTTATACAACCTCATTCAGTGCAAGGCAAAATGTACCAATTCCATGGGCTCAATTTGATTTTGGAATAATGTATGTCTTATTTATGTCCAAGACGACGTTGCTACGTCATGTCATCGTGATGTCATCTAGGAACATCTTGTCATATAGGGGTGCGGTCTTGCGTCAGCTTTGTCAAAGCTTTGTGACGTCACCGAACTTTTTATCAGAAAATAATAATTAAATAGTGTTTTTATAATGTTATGTAACGTGGCTACTTGGTATAATCTTGTTATGAAGATATCTTATCATGTTGTTATGGTAAGGTTTTCTCAGTTATAAACACTTATAGTCACGTCTATCTCTTCATTTTATATTGTAAACTTGCTGTTGCCCGTGACTCTGTCCTATTCCCCAGGATAATAAAATACCTCCGGATTTTGTTTACCTGATCGATCAGATTTAACTTTTTCCAGAAATTAACGCTAGAATAATAAAGAAACAAACGCACGTACGCATTGAAAATATTAGTATAGATAAAGCAGATCCGGCGTCTATTGGTCTGTCTGTCTGGTCTGGCAGACTTGCAGAAGACCGATTTTTTCCCGATTTTTTTGTTTCATTGGGTATGCTCCCGAGGTGCTCTCAGTGTCACCTAATCAGTATCCGAATGAGGGGGTCCGTGACGAATTAAGAGAACTCCGTAAATACTACTGGCTACATGTAGAAATTTGTGTTTGTCTATTTTTCTATTTGTCTCTACCTACCCCTCTGGTTATGATTTGAAGAATGAAAAAAAAAACCGCGATTTTTTGGTATTTTCAGTAACAAGTCGTGCTGTTGCATTTAGAGAGTAATTTGGTGAAGAGGAACGGGTGATGAAGACCACAGATGGCCACTGGAACTCCTCAATGGTACCTATTCCAAGTAGAGCGACTATGAGGAAGCACTATACACTTACTTTCCCGCGGTGTGCACTGCTTGCGGTGAGCTACATAACAATGTTGTATAAACTATGAATAGCCTTCATAAACGCAAAATAGTTATTTGTTCAACAAGAGAGCAAAGTTGGTTTTTGCTGCGAGTGATGATTTTGAATCCCGAGTAAGCGAAGGATTCTATTATTGAATCACGAGCGTAGCGAGTGATTCTAGGTTAGAATCCTGAGCGTAGCGAGGGATTCAAAGATACGAGACGTAAAAAACTTTGGTCTCGTGTGAGACATACAACTTTTCACCTCAGCAGCGAGAACAACACAGCGTGAAGCTGGTAGGGCCAACGCAGGTCTTCCGTTGTGACCATTTGGTGAATACACGACTAAATAACGACACGATCGCATATGCATCAATCACAAGCATTTTTGCAAAATACTAATAAAATAAAAAGTGGAAAAAATAAACATGAAACAGATAAAACCTGTCACTCAACTTGATAATGCCGTAGTGCAAACACAACTTTATACAGCTTTATGTAGTCTGTGGCTTTAAAAAAAACCTAACTAGGCCTTGTCTATGGCTATTGGCTATGGCGGACAAATTAACAAAAATTACATCGTCAGTTACATTACATTACTTTTTTTTTTTAAGTACAATAATCCCGCTATTTTTGAAATGCGTTCTGAAACTGCCCCCGCGGTTTATGTCACGAAATTAAAGATTGTTAAAACGATAACAAAATTATGTAGATACATAACTTCTTATTTTTCATTAATTTTGTCTTCAAAACATTAAATAAAAAAAATGATTGTACCTACTGTATAAAAAAGTTATAATAAACACATTTCAAAGTTTAACAGATAGTTTTATTTGCAATTTTACGGTTATGTGTGCATCCGAACGTGCGTTTCTTTTTGGGCCTACTATGTGTGGAATTTGAAAATCGAACTTCGAATCAAGTTGTTTCTATCTCTCGCTTTTTTCCTATCGAAGTGAAAGTGACAGAACAAAGTGAAGTTCAATTTTTTCGAATGTTGTGAGTAGCCCCAGCACTGCTCACGGCATTTAAAAAAAATAATTAAAAAGCTACTTTGCCTCTCGCTCGCAGCAAAATTGAATTTTGCTCACTGTTTTTAAGCAGCAAAACCTGCTTGTTTGAGCTGCTGAGGTGAAAAAATACTTTCTTCAAAGTGTAATAGGTCAGTCAAGCTGAAGTCGGCGTCTAATTAAATCTAACTTCAGTTTCACTGACCTCCTACTACCGTTTTTGAAGGCGGTTCATTGTTTTTGCGGTTGGAATCCATAAGGGGCCGCGTCCCTACAGCGGAACACTCACCAAATTCCTTTTATTTTATGGAATCCCACACCAAGCAAATGCTTTAGCCTTTTGAGCTTCTGAATCTCTAGGCTAGGCTGGGGACGGACGGACGGACGGACATGGCGAAACTATAAGGGTTCCTAGTTTGACTACGGAACCCTAAAAAGATTCGGATGAATTGATAACCTTCGCTCTGTTTTTGAAGTCGGTTAAAAAGAGTTATTTTTGCGTTTTTGAAGGCAGTTTGATTTTTTAAAATATTTATTTTCTTTCAAGGGCACTCAGATGTGATCCCAATCTCAATTCAACTAATGACGAGGAGGGTAACTCTAGTCAAGAGCCATGTCCAATCGAGAACATGGTAATTAATTAACCAATCGCTTGCGTTTTCACAGTAAACCAACGTTATAAAAACAAACTTCAACCTAACACGATAATATCAAACAGGTAAGCAACTTTGCCACACAAAAATGTGGCCCGTAACAAGAATTAAAGGAAATTATATGACCTAACCGTCATGAGGGGTTGCCATCGGTTGGCAGTGAATCAAAGATCAGTAACAAAATAATTGGTATTTGGATACCACCTGAAACAGTAACCAATAATAATAATCATTACCGGTGTCCTCAGGATTCGACAAATATACCAATATTACTTACTTACGGCTGCGTGTGTGAACTCTGTCAACTAGTAGAGGAAAATATATCGCAAGATGGATTGGTATAATATATATTTTACCATATTAATACATATTCTAGCTCCGTGTTTGACGCGATTCACGTCAAGCATAACTAAAACCGTAGCAAGGGAGTTGGTTGCCACGGTAATTGTAATTATTCTTACTTAGCAACGCTGTTGACATTATCCAAGCGTAGAATCAATAAGGGCAACGTCAACGTATAGTTATTTTATTAAATTAAGCTACCAGTGCGCGTTAGATTTTGCAATAATTTCCTGAAACGCGCAACCTTTCACAACAATTCGTTCGCTTTCACAGCTTTGTTATTTTCGCAAAATCTCGCGCAATACCATTTTTCTTCGAAAGTTGCGTAATATTTAATAAACAACCGACAAGCTAAACCTTTAACTCTAAATAACTGTACATCGCGCTAATCAAAGTTAACAACAGATAAGAGTGCAAAGGTTATCAAGCCCAGCACAATGACAAACGAGAACCGGCCGCCATTGCTAAACGAAATAGGGGTCCGGACATCGCGCATGCGTAGTCGACCCGTGGGGTGTATAAAAAGGAACCGTACTAGGACGCGCCGGCTGTCGAAAATAATCCTTCGCCTAAAAACAAACATAAATTAAAAAGGTTCTCTAAAAAGTTAAGTGAAAAATGACTACGAAAAGTAATGGAGCGGCGGAGCCGGGGGAAACCGTCGAATTATTGCATAAAAAGGTAAGTTTTTGATTTTGTGATGTAATGTCATGGAAGGTCATTCGCGATGGGGTGGTTAGTTTCTATGAGTGAGGAGTAAGGGCGAGTTTTGCGTGTTATTTGAGGACGTGGTGTGTGCATTTCTAAAGGTCATTTATTAGATAAGAGTTTTTAAAAGTGAAAAACGTGTTAGAGTTGAATTAAAAGGCTGCTTTGTTGATTTACGAGTATATTATATTAATTGAGGTTTACTTACTGACTTTTTCAATCTGCACCTTTGCCCACGTGTTACTTTTGTTTTGTTTTATAATGTTATTAATACCTACCTACCTACCTACCTACTTTCTTTTACTGTACCTACAGTAAACTAAGTACCTAATATAATTAATGTGTAACTTTAATATTTCGATTCTACATTTGTACTAGACTAGTATAGATTGCGTTATTTTATTAATCACACATTATTTACCGATTTTAAATTATGTTTGTAATAAAAAAAAGATCTAGAGGAGTCCGGTAAAATTACTGAATGATTCAAGTGACCTTAGTCCAATTAGTCTGTGTTAACGGTAAAAAAAACGCGAGTACCTATCCGCTTTTATTTTACTAATGATGGAAAGTAGAATTGGGACGAGGACAAAAAATACCCTCCCCTCTGACTTGTAATTATATATTATTGACGAATTGATTAAAAGCAGCATTGAGATATAAAAATAAAATACATAAGTACCTACCTACACTTTTCCAATTGTTCCATTCTGAAACTGAAATTGTGTTGAACTGGTTTATTTGAGAGATCACCGTATTTGGTTTTCAGGGCCTCTATTGTACTATTAATTGATATTAAGTAAGTATATTGTTAATGCTACGTCGACCTTTTCTGTCATGTTCATAAGAGCTACCATATCTTAACCTATTTATGGAATCTAATTCTGAATTAAACGATTATTATTATTAAGTATTATTATTATTATATCTACTTTAACAATAATATTTTTGTTCGAGACGGTAGCATAGAGGCCCTGTTTTATGGCATTAAGAAAGCCTATTGTAAATAGTTAAGGACTTTAATTAAAACAAAACTTGATTGATTCCTTTGTGGAACGAAAGTTACCCGTATAGTGTCTATGACTAACTTTCGTTACACAAAGGATGCTATCGTGATTTTGTTTTCAATAAACATTTAAGTAATTATGTACAATATTATGGAAAACGACCCGTGTATTTTTAAAGATTCCAAAATGGTTTCAAATAACATACGCTTAGATCTTTACACTCAAAAATCGAACGTAACTTTTTACTTATATTGACCAGGTTTGGTCAGTAGCTGTGAAATTCCCCCGTTTCTGATAACATTAGGCATCCCAACGCCCACAAACAAAAGAATAAAGACGTCCACAGAACAACAGCACAGAGGATGTTGAGATCGATCTGTGTCTATATTTAGCACAATGGATGCAGTAACACTAGATGGGCGGCTTCCGCTCGGCGAGAGGCACCAGGCGTAGGAGGTCTTAAGTAGGTAAGTAGGGGGGTAGAGAAGTAACGTCGGATTTAACTCTCTTGTCTAGACTAGACTCGATGATTCATGCCATGACTAACATTCGAACGTTTGTCAAAAATTTAAAAGATGTTTAAAATGGCGTTTGGTACAGCTGAACTTATAGGTATATGTTTTTTTGTGGGATAATTTTGAGTACAGTTTGCCTGTGCCCTATATTTCTTATGTGCGCCACATTATTCACGTCATGGTGCAGTAATCTAACGCATTACCAACCAATGTCCATATCAAATAATATTTTTTTAATAATACTAAATAGGTATATAGGCATTAATTTCCTAACTATACGACGAGATACCATAAACAAGCCAGGAAAAATCAATGCGGCCTTCAGCGGAAGGGAAGGACGCGGTTTCGATTTCCGGACTACGGTTCTATTTCTGGACTACGTTTTACTCCCGGTTGCGAAGGAAGAGGCGTATCCAACACATTTATGGGGAAAAGCCGTAAAACTGGATTCGTGTTAGAAAAATGCATGGAACATGACATTTTCGATTCTTCCCTTTAGTGACTGCATTTTTGAACTCGTACCTAGAGACAGACGGATTTTGTTCTATCAAAACACAAAAGTTAAAATAAAATAAAGAAGACTAGTTGCATTATTCTACCTCGCTTTCCTCTAGGCACTTTCTGCCTCGTGTGGACATTCTGTGGTGAAATCTTACTCTGTTATGTGGTGTTCGGAACACTGAAGCCTCTGAGAGCTTTCATTTCCTTAAAAGGCTGCATGGCAATTAACTTTACTGATAGATAACCTTAAGTTTCCGGCGTTCGGATTATCGGTGAAAGTGATTTATTTCCCTCAGGTAATCCGCATGATCGTTCGGTTCCCGCAAATCCTAACGCTAACGTTACCGATTTTCGAATAATCAACCCATGTCCCCTTTCATCAGTATCTAAAAGCAGAGCAGCTCCATAGACGCGTCTACTTACAAAGTACTTAACAGCGTTTTAGCTTGGCACATGACTGAAAGTTTCACTCAACATCGCTGAGCGAGTGTATATCCTATCTATCTTCAACAACTATACCTGTTTTGTCCTCTATGTGTTCCTAAACCAATAGTCAGATTGAAAATAAACTTTGTTAGGGTGTTCTGACGCTCGAGAGAGTATCTGGCCCGAAAAATCATTGACTATCCATACTTCCATACGTTATACTTATTATTATAAATGCGAAAGTGTGTCTGTCTGTCTGTCTGTCTGTTACCTCTTCACGCTTAAACCGCTGAACCGATTTAGGTGAAATTTGGTGCAAAGATAGTTTGAATCCTGGCAAAGGACATAGGATAGTTTTTTTTCCCGAAATTCATCCCCTAAGGCGGTGAAATGGGGGGTTAAAATTTGTATGGAGCTACGATATAAACGAGTTCCACGCTTACGGAGTCGCAGGCAGAAGCTAGTCCAAATTATATTTCGAAGTCCAAAGTAATATCCAACAAAGAAGAATATTATGCAAAATCTATTACATAAAGGCTTGCTGACATTTCCCCTTGTTATGTAAATTGGATCATGTGATTGGTAAAGCTAACGTGCGTGACATCGTTGGCTCACAACTTGCCTACTTTTAGGGTTCCGTACCAAAATGGTAAAAAAGGAAGGTGAGACTTCGGTGTCTGGCTGTCCGTCTGTCTGTATGTCCTAGCAGATTTTCACTGAAACTATAAAAGACATCAACTTGAATTTTAGCATAGTTGTTTAACTTGGTTGCCGCCTCTATTTTTAGTAAAAACAATGTTTTTTTTTTGAGAAGGGGTCTAGAATGGGGAGGTGGAAAAATTAAAGTGATTTGATAATAGCAAACCGGGTGGCAAATTTCAAGTTGCAGTACTTTTAGATTTATAGCAAAAAAAAAACAAAAAATTACCGTTTCCCCGAAGTGCATAACAAGATAAGTATTGTCTTTTTCGTTTTCCCAACCATATTATCTTAAATACGGAACACTCCGGTGCGCAAGACCGATTCGCACTTGTCAGGTTTTTTAACTGACTTCATGGTTAAAGTGTTACATCTTGCTGAACCAAAAGCCCTTTCGCTAAAGTTTTTGTGTAATTCTTTTGTTGCTTTTATTTACTTACTTATGTTGCGCCTGAATAAACAACAGTGGCTTATGTCGGGTTTCTATATTCAAACCTCGGATAGATAACTTAAGATAAGGCTTACTTCGGGTTAAAATTTGACATTAGCCCATACAAAATGTGTCAAATTTTAATCCGTAGTAAGCCTATCTGTCCGCGGTTTGAATTTAGGAGCCGGCCTTTAGTTGGTAAGCTAGCGGTCTCAGGTTCGATTCCGATATATTCGATATTCGATGTTCGATAAGGTTTTTATGAAAAAAAAATCACACCCGGACGACGTCATCCATATAATTATGTAAGTATATCATTACCCGAAATACAAGCCTAGAGGTTTGTTTTAGACTAGGTTAATTTGTGTTAGAGTGTCCCCCAATATTTGTTTACACATTTTTCTGTCTTCATTTCTTCCTTACTTTATTCCTAATACGTCAATACAATCATTGATATCCTATAATTGTTACAAATTGATAGAAAACCTATCAACTTAAGCATTCTACGAACTACAAACTTTTATTAGCAGAGTGCATAGTAGAAGTTCTCAGAGCGGAAAGTGCAGTTCACTAACCGCTTTACAGGCTATATGACTTTATAATGCATCGCAGTCAATGCAACTTTCATGCACCTACAAAACTACTCCTTGTTTACTTGAAATGAAAGTTAAGTTAACTCCTGTGCTTTGTAAGAGTATGTTGCTTGGTAGCATTATGCAATTTAGAACTATTGACTGCAGTTTGCAGCTGCATCATGGTATTTGTGATGATTATTACTATCATTTATTATTTATTTGTTAGCCTAATGTGTCCCACTGCAGGGCAAAGGCCTCCCTCTCGTCCTACCACCGCGATGTCCAGTAAGATCACCTGGTAGGTTCCCTCCCTATTAATTTTGTACGGTCACGAGCGTTAATTTGGGACCTATTTCAAGAAAAATACGCTTGAAGTCGTCAATGTCATAAGTCATTAGAGATGTCAAGTCGCTTGTAACTTTTAGGAAACTCAACCTTATTGTTGTAGAAGTCACATTACATTTGGACCAAAGATGGGTACCAAATTAAATCTCGTGACTGTACGTAGGGGATCCTACCAGGACGGGAAGTACAAGTAGTTTCTCGCTTGTCGCTCAGTGCGTCTCTATCGTTACAGATTACAGACTAGATAGAAAAGGCGGTCCGAGCGACAAACAAGTCGCGGACAACGTGTGCTAGCCCTCCAGGTGATCTTACTGGACAACGCGGACTTGTGCAGCCTCCTGTCAGTCCCTTCTGAAAGCGTCAAGCTGGGTAGTGATTCTGAAAACAACGCCGGTCGTGCGGACTGTCGAGTGAAACCAAGCGGCGAGATTAAGTAGTCCCGTCAGTGCGAACAAAACACATTGTAGCGCGTGCATTTTCAATTAAGCAGCCTTATACGTTCGACCCATCGTGCTGCTAAATTGAAAATGCACGCGCTACAATGTGTTTTGTTCGCACTGATGGGACTACTTAATACCGCCGCTTGGTTTCACTCGACAGTCCGCACGACCGGCGTTATTTACAGAATCACTACCCTGATCTCGCTATCTGCGGCTTGGTCTGCGAGTTGCGACGCAGAAATCTGTGTGGGATCCACTTTGTGGTTGTTTTTTGCCGAATTGATATCCGGCATGCGACAAATATGTCCCAGTCCTACTTGAGTCTGGCGGCTGTTTGTGCTACGTCAGCTATAGGGAATAGGCATCGATATTTCGACGACGCGCTGGCCTAGTTGGTAGTGACCCTGCCTACGAAGCTAGCGGTCCTGGGTTCTAATCCCGGTAAGGGCAGATATTAGTGTGATGAGCGCGAATATTTGTTCCTGAGTCATGGGTGTTTTCTATTTATTTAAGTATTATATTTCTCTATATAAGTATTTATATCGTTGTCTAGTACCCATAATACAAGCCTTGAGCTTAGTTTGGGACTAGGTCAATTGGTGTGACATTGTCCCCTTAAAAAAAAAAAAAATAATTTTAAATCGCATTTCTCAGCAATACATGAAAATACCGTAAAAGAGATCACCAAAACATAAATACATACATAAACTCACGCCTTTATTCCCAGAGTGGGGTAGGCAGAGCTACAGAATTTCCAACAACTATAAAAACTTTTTGATAATTCTGTAACCACATTTTACACACTTAGGCCAACTGAAATGAAAATTGAAATCAGTCAAGAAATACGGATCATACAAGCATTGTAAACTGCTAATTAGACAGAGAGAGCCGAAGTGCACTGTGACGTCATTGTAACAGGTCGACCGTATAAACTCTACGTAACGTACGTGTTTTGCTAGAATGAGATAGGAACTAATCGTTGTTGACTTACACATTACATACATTAAATCACGCCTGTTTCCCAGAGGGGTAGGCAGAGACCACTTCTTTCCATTTGCTACGATCTTGACAAATTTCTTTCGCTTCTTCCACATTCATACATCGAGTCATGCACACACGTCGGTTTCGGGTACTTACTTAAGATTTGGCCCTTTTCCAGTATTTCTCCGATTTGACTCGAAAAAGTACGCCGGGGCGGCCCCTACCGACCCGTCCACTCACTTTCGATCTGTATTTCTCTTTCGTCAATCTTATATCTTGGTTATTTTTATAGCTAATCAAAAAATTATTTATCTCACCTGTTGATTAACTAAGCTTTTATTGAAGCTGTAAAAAATCATAAATATTCCCTATTCATATCTGGCATACGATAAATAGGTATGTCCGGCCCAGTCCCCTTGAGTGCACGGCTGTTTGAGCCACATACGTCAGCAATCTGGGTTTTGGAGACGCGATCTGTAATCTGTATTTGTGATTGCTACATACTAAAATATTGTATCACCTGTCACCAACTCACCATGTCGTTACTTTTTATTGGTTTGGTAGTTTAAATAGAGCTTTCAGGTTTACCGTTTCAGGTAACAAGATAGATTGCCAAGAATTTGCATTGTAATGAAACCGCGGTTCTTCTACAAATGTCCTTTTGCGTGATTAAGTAGATCATCGCCACGGGTTAAAATTAGAATACAATGGTTAATTAAAGAAATCAATCTTTCGCAAATTATAGAACTACTACTTGTACTTTGAATTGTCATTGACATTGATAGAAACATGCTAACAAATATTATTGATTTCTTCGCAATCAAACAAGGTAATTAATCCGGTTTGAAGGACCATTATGGTTGTAAAATTTTATAAAAATGTTAGAACTACTTTAGTACGGATACGTAAGTAAGTACGGATATATCTCCACGGATACACGGTTCAACACGTCACGGTTGACTGCGCAAAATATACCTTTACTATGTATCTGTAAGGTTGAAATTCGCGCAGCTATTAACTGACATTAGCGTGTGTGTTTTCTTTTCATTAACTAATTTGCAGGAGGTTTTCAGTTCGTTGGTATTTTTGTTATGTTCCACGATTGCCCGAAGACGGCTGGATAGATTTGGAAAACTTTTTATTTGTTTGAAAGGGTTCTAGGTCAGGATCTGGATGGGATCAAGAAGAAATCTAGGAAGTGCTTTAAATATTTTACACACGCGTAAATTAAATTTCTAACCATTTCTTTAAGAGACCAGGTGATAAGTAATGTGATAATGATAAAGTCTGTAGTGTTCCGTGATCTGGGGTGTTATTCTCTCAAAAACAACGGACGGGCGGACGAACGAGCGAAATCGCAGCGGTGAGTTTAGGTAATCCCGTCAGGGCGAACAAAACACATTTTAGACTGTACAAAGACCGTAGGAATTTTTACAATTAATGACGTTAAATTCCTGATGTCCTAATCATTAGAATATTTGACGTGTCTCAGCTTATCTCGGCTTATCTCAACTAATTAATGATGTTTTATACGTTTCCATGATTTAATTGTTATTTAATTCCTGTGTGCCAGAAGCACGTTGGTTGGCCTAGGTACGTAATGCTAGTAGGTTACTAGTTCAAATCTAGGTGTGTCACAAGTTTTGGATTAAATATTAACGTGGAAAACTTAGCGTGATAGCGTGACTCGCCTAAAAAAAACCGTTACCAGAAGTTTTTTAATTTAAAATTACACGTTGGGCCTGTAATGTCATTAAAAAGGTGGCAATACGTCATTAACCTCTTAGGAAATTTTTCTTGGTTTCCTATAGGCAACACGGACAATTAGCCGTAGGCAACTGATCTATCTATCAGATCAGGATTTATTAATTTTATTTTAATACTTATATAAAAATTTCTCCTACCTAATGGTAAGTGGAATCTGAGGCCCATGGACATTTGTATTTTTAAGAATACAATCTTAAGACTGCATTCCGAAGACTGCAAATGCATTGCGAACTCTTGAAGACTAAGATAAAGTGCCTCAATGCTAGGAATTTCACCGGTTGTCTAAACTTCACACCGGAGAACAACAATGCAAACACTGCTAGGCGGTAGGTTATATTATTATGATAAGACGGCAGTTAGGTGAGACTCTAACAATAACGTAAATAACGATATTTTTAAGAAGAAGTGGAAAGTATATTGGGTGCAATAAATATTGAAAATTAATGTTTAGTTAATTACTGAGATATTATTTTTCAAGGCATATTTCATTGCACTTACATATATTTATAAACACCGACCAACGATAGGTACCTCATTATGTCCGTTGTCCAAAGAAAGGTGTTTATTATTTTTTCAATATTTTTCGTTACGATTAACACGATTGCAGGTTTTGAAATTACTCTATCGAATCGATGCGATGTGCTCACTGTTCGTTGCGAATATTTGAATCGTTACTGTAGCGTAAACATTACACAATTTTTCCTACGATTCAACTCGGTTTGTTTTATTCACTCCCACAGTCCGCTTGCAACCGATCTCAGCTCACTCACTGCATGAATCCGATGATTAATGCATCAAATGCGATTAACAAGCAATCTCTCTGCGTTAATGGAAGTTTTTACACTGTTTATTTGGGTTAGCCTCTTCTAAGGCCGCGCCGCCAGTCATCGTCCGGGCTACATGGCGAACGGTTTTCCAGCGCTGTCACCTGTCACATTTTGGCGGGAAAACTACCATAGACTATTGATTATTTTTTACGCGCGCCATTGGGCCAATGAAATTAAATACAGGGCGCGCTTATTTTACAATCCAGTTATTATTAAGTAGGAGGTTTTAACACGTAAAAATCTGTCCAGTAATTACAAGTATTTTTTTTGTAAGTTAAGGTAGTAGCGGTGTTATTTTCCTAACATGAGTATCAGTGATAAAATTGGATTCGTCGTCGTGGAGAAAGCGGAGAAGGAAAAGTGTTGTTACGATAATGCAGCATTTGTGTTATCAGAGAAAAATGTCTGGACGCCGAGTAAGGTATGTTTACAAACTAGGAAAAAACTCCTCATACACTACTTAACTTTAGTAACAATTTCTCAAGTAGCTGATGCAAGGATCGTAAAATGCTAAATTAACGGTGACCTCGACGCTTACCGTGCCCTCTGGTGCATGACGGTTCAATCTGATTATTTAAAAACTTCATTCCAATTTTAAATTTGAAATTTAAAAAGAACGAGATTTAAATCTACAAAAATACCTGCTCACTAAGTTCAACTGTAAACAATTGAAAACAATAAAGAAATAAATCAACGACAAGCGTGCTATCGCATTGTAGCTCTGTAGAACAAAGTGAAATCAGCTGCTATAATTCTTATTAAATATTAGGTAAATCATAAAATGACGTTTGCACATTGTTAACTCGACGCCTGCACTTGAATGCACCGATACAATGGCCGTTACGTTAAAAACGTGTCCAACTGATACGGTAGCCTCGGATTTTAATAGTTTTCTTAAAGGGATATACTAAACAAGTACATTAGCGTGTGAAAACACATGGACTTTTTGTACGGTTCCGTACCCAAAGGGAGCCCAACGGAACCCTATTAATATGCCTAGGCTGTCCGTTCGTCCGTCCATCCCTCCGTCCATCCGTCCTACTTTAAAGAGCCGTATCGTTTGAACCGTAATAGATAGCGCGTTGTTTTTTTCTGAATGTGTTATTATGGCGGATTTAACAAAAAAAAAATGAAAGTGAAATAAATTTGTATCGTATAAACGGTAAAACACCTTGGATTCCCACAACGCCCTGTCCATTGCAATCTACGGCCAATCTTTTAGAAAAGTGTCCAAGTCGTTTCCCGAGTCCCCAGGGTCTACCTCGCCGCCTGCAGCCGACCTGGGGGACCCACTAAGTTGTATTAGCCCACCTCTGTGGGTGCATGCGGCAGACATGCCCAGCCGATGCCCACTATAAATGGGCGGTCTTTTTGCCCTCATCCGCTATACCAGTTTTGGAGCGCAGGGTGGTGTTCCGAACTCGATCCGTTCTTTTTACACTTAATATACTACATATACTACGCTCTATAGCTCTAGCTTCTCACAGATGTACTAAAGTCAACTTAACCCGAACTGATAAATACTAGGGTCACAGAAATCAGAACGATCATTATTTATGATACCTACCTACACTATTTGCCTTGGGTATTTACGGATAACTAACTCACTATTATAAGTAATTTTATCAATTGAAGTGGCCAATCATTTAAACAAATCGATTTTAATGATAACTCCGTAATTAGTGTAAACCCGTACTTTTGTAGATACAGCTTCATGTCATGACATTAAAAAAACTATTGGTTTATGTCAATATAAATACTTTCTCTGATAATACAGGGTGATGTGTAAAATACTTTCTGTGACAATACGGGGTGTTTATATCTTTGGCCAATTGGTGAAAAACAACAAAACAACAGCCAAGTTGAAACAGAAATCTTTATTTAAATTACAATATAAGTGTAACCGTTCGATTTACATCATCTTCTTACAAGACATCTTGTTACATTTCACGTTACATAAAATGGATTTTAAATACGTGCACTCGATGCGACTATAACGCTTTGCATTTTCAGAGTCGACTGAATTTTTGCTACCTCATGCAGATTAATGAATCTTTTAGTCATGACTTACTTCCTAGTTACAATACATGTGTTATGAAATCTTTCGTCTATTTTTTGCGGATTTAGGGTTTTTTTTTTTTTTATTATTTTTTTTTTTTTATCCACTTGACCGTCCGACGATAGCATAGTATCCGAAACCAATATGCTCTCAACCGTCCGCGGATACCTTACTATCCCGAGGGGTGGAAGGAGGAGCGGTTGATTTTAGAGCCATCTAATGGAATATTTCGGCATTATTTACTAATTCTATTGATGCAACAACGTAGCCTAACCAAATAGTTAGCTCTAAAAAATATAGATGGCAGTGTACGCCATTTGCTTACAAGGACAACATTTTTATTTGCCAGTGCTCTAAGAAACTGCGCGTGATTGTGAGTATTTGTGGAGAACTCGTAGTTATGTCGTAAGTATTTCACGTTCATTTACATATTTTTGGGTCTTATTATACATCAAAATAATCAGGAATGTGTACTTTCTACGATAATGTGTATCATCTTCTGTTTGTGATAGTGTGATGACTGTAATATCAATTTGAAATATCAAGGTTGTTTTCGAGCTGGGGCAGTGAACGTTTATAGCCTAATTATTAGTAATTTGGAGCTCTGTTTACAGAAATATACAATAAATACTGAAGATTGGTTTATAGAGAACAGATTAATATACTTAAACATAAGAAATATATCAAACTACTTTAGGATTCATCAAAACATTTACGGTGTTTCTCAGGTTTTATGCCGTGGACGGTTGACTATCCGCGGACGTTTTAAAATATATCAGAAATAAGGGTTTGTACAAACGATTTCTCGTGTGTCTTGATTATTCGGTGTTTGGAAATGTGTTTTTGTTTGCATGTATTCTTTCAGTTACCTACGGATATAGATACTAATTTAAAAAATGGTTTTATTTAGCTTGACTTTGTAATTTTGTACATTTGTTTGTTCAGATACCTATGTGTTTCAAATATTACAACAGTTTTTTCAACCACTTGTACTTCTTTGATCATTATGAAATTTTGATTTTGATAGTTTCAACCTTCGATCCTTGAATCCTGATGATGCAGAGGTACCTACTGCTCACCAGAACTATTAAACTTAAGAAACTTTTGATTTAAAAGTAGCATAGTGGGTATCAAGCAAAGACTGTTGTCATTATTATTGATATACAAAATTTATCTACTTTCGACACTGGATACCATAGTCTCCACGGACGTTTAAGTGTATATCAGTTGTAGGCAGCCTTATGCAGACGGCCATCTTGTTGCACTTGTTGGAAGGAGTAGGGAATTTGTTTAATTTATTTTGATATCTTATTGAGAACTATATATGTTGATTGTGGTGTCATTTAAAAGTTAAAATAGTCTTTTTTTATAATATGTAATAAAAAAAGAGGGTCATCGCGCAATATTTCCTGTAATTAGTCGTCAAATAAAAACTTTCAGCAATTTTTACCAATTTCCTAAGTTTAACCTTGATTATAGTCGATAATCATGGATATTTTTAGTAAAACTATAAAAGTATTTGAACAAATGAACGTTCATTTATGCCTTAGTATTTTTTTCTTTATTTTACCTTGTGTAGTTTAGAAGATACAGACGTTTTTGTAGAAAGTTGTGGTTGCGCAGCGCGGGGCGTGCGTCGGTAAAATAACCCGGACGGTTGAGAGTATAATGGTCTCGCGGGCCGGACGGTCAAGTGGTTATGGCATTGAGTAGACAAGCGAGCACACAGGCCACCTGATGGTAAGTGGAAACTGTGACCCATAGACATTCGCATTCACAAGACTGCAATGCAATCCTAAGACTGCGAATGCGTTGCCAACCCTGAGGCTAAGATTGAATGCCTCTATGCTAGTCATTTCACCGGCTGTCTTATCCCCAAACCGGAACACAACAATGCGAACACTGCTGTTTGGCGGTAGGTTAATGGATAAGATGGTGGTAGCGATCCGGACGGACCCTGCACAAGGTCCTACCACCCGCAAATACGGCGACAATAAAAAAAAACGTTTTATTTTAGACCGGGTATGATCCATAGAGAGTCAGTACAATGAAGCTTTAACCTATGTTAGTAACACATCAAAAGTAAAAAAGAACAATTACAAGTAAGAGTTGACATCGTAGAAGCAAGCACAACAGATGGTGTATTTTACTTGCTTCTCCCGATGGCAACTTGGACCCAGTAATTGGAAAGCGGGCAGTCCAGTCGCTCGGCCCAAACCCTCAAGAGGCTGTTGCTGCTGCCGCGCACACGACTCATCAATGATGGACACTTTTAGCCGACAGGAAACAGTAATGGACACTTCATTCTTAATTTAAATTCCATACGGTCCTAAACTGATTGTTGCAAAACAAATGAATAACCCTTATCTTCTGTAAAATAAGAATCAAGTGTCCATCATTGGTCCTTGTCCATTACTGGTTCTGTCACCTTAAAGTGTTTCTTGATTACCAGTGAATTGTGTTCATAACTCGACCTGCGTTTAGGGCTTTATAATAATACACACCATCTTATCTCCAATAATAAACTTCTAAATGTATACAGCAGTGATTTTTGCTTGCTTTACTTAGTAGTACAGCCTAAACGTCACGACTCGGTGCGCGTTTCTAGCGTGTGCAACAATGAACTCGCCCTTGCGTACCAAAGGTTCTGCGAGCGCAAAAAAATGAGCCTTGCAAGCTGTAAACGGTAATTTAAACCACCTGTATGTTACTCAAAAGAGCGGTCAAGTGCGATTCGGACTCGCACACCGAGGGTTCCGTAGAGTTGGTATATTATATTAAACAATTTGACCGGTTAGTATTTGCTGTTTTTCTTCAAGGTTTGTTTGTGCATAATTAATAATTTGATGCTTTGTGGGACACTCATGTAGGCTAGGAAATAAAATGCCGTCTTTACGATACAACAAAAATAAAAACAAGTTGAAAATAATCGGTTCTCGTATGGTACCCCACTTTATTATTTCACTTTCATTGTTTTTTTTTATTGTTAGTAAATCCGTCGTAACACATGTACCTGTTCTGGAAAAATCAACCCGTTCTCTACACCTATCACTGGTAAACATCTTAGCCTAATTGTGCAAAATGTAGTTACAGAATTATAAACAACTTTAGAGTTGTTGGTAAGAGCATGCGGTTTCTGCCTATGGATCGAACGTATAAGGCTGCTTAATTGAAAATGCACGCGCTAAAATGTGTTTTGTTTGCTCTGACGGGTGTACCTAAACTCGCCGCTGCGATTTCGCTCGTTCGTCCGCCCGTCCGTTGTTTTTGAGAGAATAACACCCCTGAGGATTTTCCGAAAATCGACCCCCAACGGGAAGAAATAGGGGGGGGGTAGTGGGAAACTAATTCTACGCGTACGAAGTCGCGAAACATGACTACTTATGTATACACTTTCACGGTGTCCAATAGCCGGCGGCAACGAAATCGCCGACATATGACCACCCTTATGCATGTGTTGTATATGTATGTATGCTATCTATAGGTAATACGGTTCAAAAAATACATCTCTTTAACGGACTTTTAGACGGACGGACGGACAGGTAGCCATATTAATAGGGTCCCGTTGGGCTCCCTTCATGGACGGAACCCCTTAAAAAGGGTCCAAAGAGCTCTACAAGTCTACAATACTCTAGAAAATTAGTATCGGAAAGTTTCCGCCTATGACGCTGACCGGTCATTAATGAACTAAACGAGCTGTTATGTAATCAGTGATTATGATTACCCACTTTTGACTATCGGACATTATTTTGCAATTTAATCTGTATCAACCGGCCTAATTTTATTGTCGAGCTCGAGACCGTCGGCAAGTAACCTTGTAATATAAAGTGAGAATTTGTTACAGTTAGGAAATAATTACATGTCTCTGTACACTTCTATAAAAGGATATATTGAGAGATTTTTTATTTTTGTATGCTTGTAGCGAATAAACTCAATATCAATTCGACCGATTTAAAAATTTCTTTCTCCTTTAGAATGTTACATTATACCTGGGTAACTGGGCTAGGTTTAACGGAGTGACGGGCAACATCAAGTTGTCTATAGATGTCTAGCGTCTAACACACCTAATGTCGAATTTCACAAACCACTTAACGGACGATTACAGTGTTAACAGCTGTCAAAATGAATGAGCTAACAATCGATTAACATTGATGAACATTTAACAACATTTAGTTTAATTGATATTTAGTAAAATATAAGTAAATATCACACAAAATGACATAATTAGTCCCAAATTGTGGTCCTGAAAAAGAGTACAAATCGATTTAACCAACTGATGTACCACGTTTTTTGCATAAATAAATCTTTACTTAGGTACTTACTTACTTAACCCGTAATAAAAAAGGATATAATATATACATGAACGGGTATACTAGACTTAAACCCTTTTTCACTTGATCTCCAGAAGACTTCTCTTTTTCTTTATCCCAGAATTAAGCTCTAGGCTAAGGCTGTGTAAATAAAAACAAAGAAACCCCTGGTTTAGGAACAAAATAATGCGCGCATGACTCTTGGACCCACTACTCCTTGCCCCACTGCTATTCGACGGAGCCTTGCCATGCGGAAGGGCTCCTATTTTTGGGCGATTTGCCCTTCGAGCATTTAAAGATACCTAACGAATCCAACCTACCTACTTTTACGGAATAAAATGAATTTCTGGTAAATTTCTGACGAAAGCGAATAACAGTAGGGCAAAATTAGTGGGTCCACGAGTCAGTCGCTAAATAATGACCGTGCTTAGCACACAAATATTTCCCCTTACCGGGGATTGAATCTGGGACCGCTAGCTTCGTAGGCAGCGTCACTACCAACTATGCCGAATCTACAATATAGCAACAATTTGATTTTCTATAAATCTTTCATCTTGACCTATTTCGTAGGCAGCAAATGTAAAAATTTAAACCACAGTAAGACAGTAACCTTATCTATCTACGAGTTGAATACGCAATGGACAGAGTCTATAATTTGGGGCTACAAATCTATTACTCGGCAAATTTAATAGTGGAACAGGCTTTTTAATATTAATAGATAAATATAAAATTGGCCTAGTCCCTAACTAAGCTTATAACTATGGGTAGTAGGTAGGGTTGCCACCCGTTCTATAATATATAGTATTGTACTATATTTCGGCTGTCCGTACTTTATAATATATGAAAGACATAAAGTACGCTAAAATACTTTATTTTTAAGAACAATATAATATCGAAATTAGAGTCTTAAAATATGGCAACATAAATAAATTTTGGTCTATAAAGACGTTTCTGAACGACTAAATGTTATTGAGAGAAGCGAGTTCGAACAAAAAATATGTCTTTAAAAATAAATTAAAATTTACTATATTTTTGTTGTTTGTACTATATTTTTTGCTCCTATAACGGACCATATACTATATATCTTGATAAGAAAGGTGGCAACCCTAGTAGTAGGTAATAAAACGTTAAACTTACTTATACATACATAACGTCAATCTAGATGTGACACCTCGTAACTAAGATTTTTCGGTAAAGTTTTTCATATCCGGTAACCTTACCATGAGTTACAATTAACGTACTCGCTAGCGAGTCGAAGTTGTGTTCCTCGCAGACCTCGCAAGTATTCTTATAGAGTGCGAGGGACAGAGCATTCGACTCGCTAGCGAGTACGGTAATTGTAACTCATGGTAAGGGTACAGTTCTGGTTTCCGGTGTTAACAAAAAAATATAAATGTCTCCTGCATCACAATTCATTCAACCTCGTAAGATCTACGTGACATCTGGTAATATTATCACGGAACAACTTTGTTATGGGAAGTTGTTAGTGACTAAGCAGTTGTTTGTATCTCCCGAAAAGTCAGTTGGGTCACATCTCGACCGATAATGTTGAGAAATACATACAAAACATCCAAGACTCAGTAAAAATTAATACTCGAACTAATCACACTAATACCGGGATTTGAACCCAGTACCGCTGTTGGCTTCGTAGGCAGCAAAGCTAGCAAACCAGCGCTCTTCTGATAATTTAGTTTTAAAATGAGCAAAAACATCGCGTGCTTGTTGTGACACAGTACTTTAATGATCATAAGTACTTTAATCATGACAATCTTTACTTACCCATTAATTATAGCCGGTTTCTTCTGCAGACAATTCCCAGGCCTCGATACATGTCGTTTAGCCAAGCCTTTTGTTCAATTTCCGAAATATATAACTGAACTGTATTTTCGTCAAAATGGCGCCCGGTTTACTATCGTACCCTACTTTAGAAGTTGCTGTAATGAGAGTGGGTGTAGTAGGATGGTCGGTTTATTGGATAATGGTTGGGTCAAAATAATTTTAGTATTTATGTCTGAGGCTGGTTAGTAGTTACCTACGAGGTAACCGTACAGTGTACAGTGACAATAAAAAACGAAAAAAACTGTTTGAATAATGACACTATTGAGGTTAAAAAGAATAAACTTTTGTTTCTTTGTTCTGTCACCAATACACATATTTGCATTCTCAAGAATGCAATGTTAACTTTTGTATGAATTCCTTTTTAGCGTTCCGGACCAAAATAGTAAAAAAATAACTCTTATGGTGGGACTTCGTTGTCTGTCTGTCTGTATGTATGTCACAGCAGGTTATTTGAGCAACTATAAATGCTATCAACTTGCAATTTGGCACAGTTGTGCAACTTGCTTGCCAGCATCAGTTTTTAGTAAAATAAAATAAATATAATCAAAATTATTCTTAGGGTAAGTAATCAATTAAAGTGATTAAGTTAAGTTAATTTGACAACGCGCTGGCCTAGTGGGTAGTGACCCTGCCTACGAAGCTAGTGGTCCTGGGTTCGTATCCCGGTAAGGGCAGATATTTGTGTGATGAGCGCAAATATTTGTTCCTGAGTCATGGATGTTTTCTATATATTTCTCTATATAAGTATTTATATCGTTGTCTAGTACCCATAGTACAAGCCTAGAGCTTAGTTTGGGACTAGGTCAATTGGTGTAAGATTGTCCCCTTATATTTATATTATTTTATATTAATTTTAAAGTAGGTAATTTAATTTGTTTAATTATAATCTTTGGAGTCATGTCCACATTATTAAAAGTAATGACGCCCATTTGTCCGACACCTAATCAATCTAATCATAATTCATATTATAACCATCGTTGACGATATAGCTCTTAACTATTCACTTGAAGGAAAGACCTAGACCGTCAGGCTTTTCTGAAATTACGAGGAAACAATTGCCATCCTATTAATTATAAAAGAATTTTTGATAGCGTGCCCATTGCAAGTATTTTACAAAATGTCAAGTGACTTTTCCCTATGCGAGGTCGCCGGAAAATCTGCAATTTCGATAGCGAAGTAGCTCTATTTAAGCAATTAACACGAATGTAAGAACGTTTTCCTTAACGTATAACTAATTTTCCTGTATTATCGATATTTGCGTTTATGTAACCATTATACAGCAACATTTTAGTTGAGCGAAGAGTAAATTCCTTGAAGGCCATCTAATAGGACTGAAGTTAAAATCCTATGCATATTCAAATTTCTTGATTGCATTTTGCCTAGATTCCTACGCCTACGCTCTTCCACTTTGTAAAATAGGTATAAGGATATCCAAACGGAATTAAATTTTAATTTTCTCGTTTTCGCATTTATATTCCATTAGTTCATATCGACTGATTGCGCTTTAGAAGTTAATTTCTGTGTCAATGCATAGAAACCTGTAACTTTACAAACATCCGTCAAAATGCGTACAGATCAAGCAATAATGTACTCTAAGCCAATGTTATAAAGACTTCAATATGAGGTTTATTTTCCCGGTGCATTACAAGAGTTTCCCGCGCACCTGCGCCTGCGCAGCCATTACGAAAGTCGCTTTTAATTCGCAATTAACAAGTAATTGATTAACTTTCTTTCTTATTACGCAGAGAAACTACTGATGCGTAGTTGGAAATATCATTAGACGGGAATTTATGATGGAAAGGTTATGGAGAGGATTTTTTGAGATCATTGCGTATATAACATTGACAGTCAGATGCCGTGGGAGACTTGGTTTTATAACATGTAGCGATAAAATAATACATGGTTAGGTTAAATGATTGTGTCATCCTTGAGGAGGAAATTAACTTGCTTTGTTACGTTGCAACACTTGCAACGTCAATCACCCGCGCGACACTTCCGTTAATAAACCGATGGCGACGTGGACAAACAAATCAATAAAATCAATCAACTTATGGGTGCTCAAACACTCGCGCAGCAAAAACAACTAACGGTAAGAATTGAATAAAACCAGCCGTGTCGGGTTTTACGTTACACATAATTTATATGGTTTGTAGTGGGGCTTTCCGTACACAAATGATCAAGTAATGATTTTAAACCTTTTGTAAAAGGCTTATTTATTTGAAGACATAGGCATAATGAGGTATCGGCAGGCCTTCCACAAGGTGGACCGACGATCTGATAAAGGTCGCAGGAAACTCCTGGATGACAGCAGCAGAGGACCGATCGTTGTGGAAAACCTTGTGGAAGGTCTTTGTCCAGCAGTGGACGTGGTGGCTGATGATGATGATGATGATGATGATGAAATGAGCATATGAAGTCCTACAACTCAAATATTATGCCAATCGAGAAGAAAGTAATAGGTATGTCAGTAAAGTATATGCAGTAGATGAAGTTTCATCTAGATAAGAATGAGAATTGAAGTACTTAGGAGACAGGGGTTAAAGGGAAGGGAATGTCACTGCTGCCTATGAATAGTTTAAGCACTGGCAACTCCAGAAGGATCGTAAGTTGTATGCCGTTGTCAATGTTTTACCTGTTGGGAAGTGTACAGTCAAGGGAATTGACTCTTAGACCAGTTTGGACTATGTCAAACTGACACTGTAAATAAAATCATAAGAAGTCTCTTACGTTTTGATTGATTACATCACTATGACATAGTCCAATATGGTCTTCGAATCAATTTCCTTTACTTTACGATCCTGTTTAATATTTTTTTCCTCAAAGTAACCATTGTTATTCCTCAATTTGTTTTTATGTAACCAAGTTAAAAAGGCACTTAGACGTAATATGAACGAGAGAAGTGATCTAGCTAGACCAGTTGCTGATACTTATTGCTAAGTATACCTATAAAAAATGCAGGCAAGAGGAAAATCGTACATTTCCAATATTTAAGTAAAGTTGTCATTGACCCGTTACACACCTTTGTTTTCAGTGTCTTAGTAACATTTATCAAAGTGTTTGCTTTTACTAATCGCTATCAGTGTTTGCGGGTAATATGATAGTTTGTTTGTCCACTAGAACTAGCTGATATATATCGAAGGGACAATAAAAGACAAATTGACCTAGTCCCAGAATAAGCTCTAGGTTTATACTGGATGCTAGATAACGATAACCATACTTAAATAGAGAAATAAATACTAGTGTTTTATATTTATATCTTGACTGTCAGATGTCAAACGTCAGATGGTTTTTCGCTGAAAAACTTACTGGTAATTTATCTGTGTATGTTCTTAAATAAAATCACTACTATGTAAAAAGCTTTGTTTTCATACATAAAACAACAAGTATACATAGAAAATACTCAAGACACAAAAACACATACTCGCACTCATCACACAAATATAATTGCCCTCACCGGGAATCTAATCTGGGACCACAAGCTTCGTAGGCCTCTAGGCCAACTGTGTCGTCAAAATATAAAGATGCATACAAGGTTACATTAACTAGCGGCTTCCAAACTATTAATAAATTCTGCTTAAGTTTAATTTAGCAAACGGTGATATTTTCTGTTTTTTACTATACCTTTTATATGTAAATATTACAGGACACATGTTGCCACCCTGTGGAACGCCGTATTAGAATTACAATATGGTTTTAAGATTTCTATGCTTAAGGATTATTTTGACGATTTTAATGTGTTATTACGATGTCTTACGTATCTTATGATAGTTTCATCATGAATTATAATATGTTTAGAGCCATCTAAAACTTTCGATCAAATGAAAGGCATTTGTTGAATCAAAATACTTACAGACGGTATGGGTGTTACATGAATGAAACAAACGGTAGCGTATCTATTAGCATCTTCTCCCCTCAAATCATTTGTGAACACTTCTAAATCCGCAATAATATTAGTACATCCACGAACAAGGTGTCGCCACGTGTCAACAAGTCTAATACATACTAGCGATATGTTTTCCACTTATCGTTTGCGTTTCACATTAGACGTGTCAAAGCTAACCAGAACCTTGTTATACAAGATAGTGCTAATTTCAAGAGTACATACAAATAAGTACATAAATCGCACCTTTATTACAAAAAGGACATTTGTACAGTCGTGAAATTAATTTTGTCACATTCTACTCTATTTTAATGTTGTTTAGGTCCAAAACAATATTAAACCCCGACAAAACATAAAAGCACAAATTCTAATTTAGAACATATTTTTTATTCACTTCAATAACATGTTTTTCTGAAACGTGTTTTGAGTAAAGCGTCGTTGCTCTTTTAAACATATGCGATATACTTACTTAAGTGTGAGTTTGGTTGTGTTGTAGCCAATATTATTTTTAAACCAATCCTATCGTCCTCTTCATCAATTTCGACCTCAAACAAATAATTTTAACATTTCAATAAGTAGGTATTATAACTACGTAAGTACACAATTATTTAACTAGTTTCTGCCCGCGACCCCGTCCGCGTCGAACTCGTTTATATCGTAGCTCCATACAAATTTTCACCTTCTATTTCAAGTGCCAAACCGAGTTCACGTAGGTAGTGAATAAAGTCTTTCTTTCGAACGCTTGATCGAGTGAGTAACTTACGTACGAGCGGGTTCACTTGACGGGTAAAGCTACCTAATTGAGAATGCAAGACCTTACATTTTGTTTCTAGGCGTTATGGAGACAACTAAAACTCGCCTGTTTATAATCCTTCCGTCGAGTTCAAGAGCGAGTTATTTAAGAGAATCACTTTTTTTTTATGGCATAGAGAAGACAAACGAGCACACATGCCACCTGATGGTAAGTGGAAACTGTGACCCATAGACATTCGCATTCACAAGACTGCAATGCAATCCTAAGACTGCAAATGCGTTGCCAACCCTGAGGACTAAGATAGAATGCCTCTATGCTAGTCATTTCACCGGCTGTCTTATCCCCAAACCGGAACACAACAATGCGAACACTGCTGTTTGGCGGTAGGTTAATGGATAAGATGGGGGTAGCGATCCAGATGGACCCTGCACATGGTCCTACCACACACAAAACCTCACCTTCGTATTTATTTTACTTTCTCACTCCGAAGGTATACATTTTGTGTAATGTTATTCCCTCATTTAAACAATCTATGCAAATCCTGCGCATTTAGTAGTCGACTTCCAGTTTGCAGTGACGTCACAGCTCATTATGCATCATTATGGCCGGCCTCGACATTGACACTGCAACTGGTTCGCGGGCGGTGCCACCACGGTGCGCGCGCGCCACACACGTGGGGAAATAAGATGAGATCACGTTTGGCAGAGAACCGCGGAAAATCTCAAAGATTTTCCTATTGTTATGAGTACAGTTAGGACTTTTGGTGATATATCGTGGTTCTAAAATCCATGGAGTCGTTGTTTCCTAAACATTATAATACTTTGATTTTGGCCCTCAGTATTGTCATATACTAAATACGTTTCTTGGTTCGGTAGGTTAGTATCTATACCTAGTAAGTACCTACTTATATTTGTTTGATATCCTTTTTAACAAAATTAATTTAGACTGGTTTAGCGATTTAACGAATGAATGCATTTTGAAATATTGTTATGACTATACTGAAGGTCATTTTTTTATTATTTTTAAACTTATATTTACAGACATAGGTTACATACAGTACAGTATATACTTGTTAAGATAATACAAATTAAAAAGGAATTGTTATAGGTATAACAAGATATAAAATAATTAAAATTAACAATATGGCCTAGGGCCTTGTGTCACCACTAGCACTGGGTAGATCACTTATGCTAGATTTACACGGGCTTAGTGTTTGTCATTAGTACTAATCGCTTAGTCCTAACCTGCATAGCGACAAGTGAGAAGTAATTGACAAGTGAAAAGGTATTTAGTGACTAGACATTCGAACAACCACTTGTCACTAAGCACTTGTCGTAGCTGCATATGTATACGTGGTCAACAAGCGACAACGCTTCTTCGCGAAGCCAGTGGCCAGAAAATGTAGTGTTCAGCTATTGTGCATTTACCCTATCAACCGCCATGTTGGAAGATAATGTGTTTAATAACAGGATGTTGGTGTGTTTTTCTACACTGCTCATTTGACTGATATCTAACCTCACATTGTGTTTGAATACCTATAAATCTAACACTAGATGTTCATTTGTTAAGTGCTGCTTTTACCCACCACCCTGTAAAACTATGTTTACACTTTAGTACCTTGTCTATTTAACGTCATGTTTGAACTGTCATATGTAATTGTCACACCGATTTAAGTGACAAGGTACTAAAGTGCAAGCATATTTAAGACTTCGACTGTACAAATCCCTTCTAATTCGCGTGTCCGTCGGTCCGTGTTCCATCCATCCGTTTCAATCTTTCTTTGTACGACTTGACTCTCTTTTGTCTTTATTGTTTAAATAGGTATGTAATAAAAAGATATAGGTACAGTATTAATATTCAATATATCTTGTCGTGGTAATAACCTCAGATAAAAATGCTTATAACTGATAAAAATGCCTGAAAGCGCCATTAAATAATGTGTAAGCAACAAAAAACAATTTAGATAACTGTTGTATAAACAACTTTTCGGATAAGTGGGAAAAAAATCCACATAGGGTAAAGTACCAGTGGTGAGCCAGAGACCTGTAGTCGGCCTCTGCCTATACTGTGTATGAGTGGGAAGAGTACGAAAGATATATTTCCCACTCTTCACACTTATTATAAGGTTGACTACTGGTATCTGGGTGACCACTGGTGACTTTACCCTAACACTTCTCCACAAAAAGCTGGGTTTCTTGCACATTTCCCTCCCCGATAAGAAAGAAAGGCACCTTACCTAAACATATAATAAAACTGTGTCTGTCATGGTCAATCCTTCAACGTCTAATGATCCTAGAGATTAAATTCCCACTCTAAGTTATCAGTGTAAACACTTGTAGCTGCACTTAAAAACTGGTTTTAACTGTGACGTGTAACAATGGTTCTTATTTCATGGCTCCATTACACTGGTCCGTTTGCCTGATAGACTGATATATAAATATTGATGAATCACTTGAAAATAATGAGTATAACTGAATGTCATAGTCAAAGTCATAGTCATATTCATTTATTGCTTTAGTTGTACAATGAGATCTTAAAAATACTGTAGGTAGCTACAACATAAACCCTGCAAGGGCACTGCAAGACAATAATATACTTACATGTCTATTTAGGAAATCACATTTATATTATAATATATAACACATGAAATTTAATAATATAAGGCTAACAGATTTTATTCACTCTTGTAACGCAAAAAACTCTGCTAAATTATAAAAACATTTTGAAATCAAAAAACTCCTTAACTTACTGGGCTATGTAGGGTTCCGAGCCCAAAGGGTCAGGACCACAGATATAGATACACATAGATAACGCAAATGCTACTCCACTTCGCGTGTCCGAATCCGACTTTAACCCCGACGAAGACTTAAATCCCGCGGGGTTTTAACCGTCGCTAGGTCGCCTGTTTTTGCAGCCGGTCGGCAGAGAAAATTAAGAAAAAGCCTCGTTGCGTGATAATAAACTGCAATAGCCCAAAAAAGCGGCGACTTTGAATCGATTTTGCTTTCAAAATTCGCTTCTCTTGGTACGTTCCAGTTGGTAGAAAAAAGTGACACGGTTGGTTTTCACACAGATTGGGGTGTTTACGTTATCTATGTGTATTTTTTATCTGTGGTCAGGAGTCAGGACCCTATTCAAAGCCTCCATCGTCCGTCCATCTGTCTGTTAGCGGGCTGTACCTCATGAACCGTAATAGGTAGACGATTTAAATTTCCACAGATTATTTCTATTGTCGCTCTAACAAACATTAAAAAGAGAATAAAATAAATGATACGGAACCCTTCGTGTGTGACTCCGACTCGCACTTGGCAGGTTTTATTAACCATGTCGGTATGTGATAAAAATATAACACTTTTTTTTGTCTATGGTGCAAAAGCGTGGTGCCCTTTCAATGGCGCCGTAACAATTAGACGTTTCTCTTTTGTACAAAGATAGTTACCTACTAAAATAGTAAATCACTCAATCATTCCGGAGTTTTGGGAATTGAGGAGGAACGGCAATAAAAGATCGGGAATAGAGGCAAAGTAAACGTAAACGTAAAATTCCCTCAAGCAGCATTCAAAGACAAGTTAATGAACTCTAGAAAGCCCAACCAATGGTTATCAATCATCATTCTTAAAAACTAGTACCTCACGAAAGCTACGATCCAAAAATAAAAAATATGTAAGTAATCAATAATGTCTTAAGTAGGTAGGTACTAGAACTCATCTATTCTTTTCAACGTGTAATGCCACAGATAAATAAATGTAAATATTATTCAATACACTCCACAAATCTGATAGAGGGTTAATAGTTCACAGTCAACAATATTAAAAGAATACCTAAACGGATCCAAGATGAGTAGGTAGATACGGTACCTATATATTGTCTATGGTTTATATTTTTTGCAGCCACAGATGCATCCTTCGTTTTCTAGTGTTCCAAGTGTGATAAGACAGACATCCGTGTCTCGGACAAATGATTAACCTTTAAGTTTTTTTTTAACACGGTTATCATTACCTACGTAGTCACGTGTGAGATCCTGTTAAACTTCTTTGTGACTGCGTCCATTTCACGTTATTATTCATTTTTCGGAATTTAAAACTAGTTTGTTTTGTTGGCAAGACCAACCCAACATTCTGTCTGGAGTTCTTTTTGCCTTATTTTATATTATTATGTGTGTTCTCCTTCCTACCTGTTTTCTACTATTATGATGCTCCCGTTACAGCCTTACAGCGCTTATATAATGATAGTTAAATAATATTATGAAACATTTTATAACACTGCAAAATTCTACTAAGAATGTTATTTTGTTATAAAATGTTTTGAGCTTGAGGAGCTGTGGTTGAGCTAGTGAAGGATCAATGGGGGGGGCCATTGATCCTTCACTAGCGCTACGTGAATCGTCGTCATATGGCACTGTTGAAAAAAACCCCAGTATAACCCGAGATATAAACTGAGGTGTGCCCGTTTGCCCTTCTGGGCGAGCGGCCATCGCAGCAGTTGCGGTTTTCTCCGATTTAGAAAGTTTAATAGCTGTCAAAGTTGATATCTTAAGGTCGAGAACGCCATTAGCAAAGCGTACAAGGTCATATAATTGGCAAATTTGCTTGAACCATACGATTTGGAACATTTTAAAGGAATAATAATGTATGCGAAACCGATTTTACGGTGGTAGGTAATGAATTCTACGCTTGAAGCGGGTGACGTTATGTTTTGAAATTTATATTAGAATACGTATGGCTGTTTTGTCACGTTCCTAATATGCTATATTTAATACAAGCAATATTTATACATTCCGTACGAGGGTATGAAGCTTAATATACGTATTATTTACTTTTTGTTTGTTGCATGTGGTCGATAAAGTTGATACAATAGTAGATTGTTAACCAAGGGATGAAAGGCACCTATTTTACACGAGTTTTTTTCCAGTCCACACAGGCATTGAATTGGGCCAAAATGGTCCCATACACAATCCTTGAATTTAAAAAAGTTTGTAAGTTTTATTAATAATCTACAGAGAGGCTGTATAGCCTCCTAAGGCCCACCATAGAACGGAATTTATCAATGGAATTTGAATCTATTGTGAATGAAATAAATTCGATTTTCTGTTTTGATCATTAGTTATAAAACAAAAGAAATTCCACTTTACTTTCTTTACAGAAGACCTTTATTTGAATGGCCGGACGAATAGGCCTTTTAAAAGGACTTTGGGCCTTAAAAGGATAGGATTCTTTTACTGCACAGGTTCATATTACTATACTTATATGTTTTTTTTTTCAAATTACTTTTCTTCCCTAGGGTTGACATGCATCACTTTCATCCCGCTTCTAAGATAAACAATAGCCTACTTTCAGAGTATGACACATGAAAACAGTTTAAACTAGCTAGCTGTGACAAAATTCTACGAACGGTTTGTTTTTTTCGAGAAACGTGCATACGTACGTGATAAATCGATGTTATTATAGTCTCATATGTATAATTGATGTTGATAATGTATAAATAAATAGCTAGCCAATTGAAGAAACACACACATAGCAGTCAAACTTATAACACCCCTTTTGCGTCAGGGGTTAAAAAACGGAACAATGCAATTTAATTATAAGTAAGCAACACGCGATCTTACCGACAAACATGACATATACTATGAAATACCTATATATAATATAGTATCTACGTGTATGCATGCATGTAGCTAATATTTGCTCAAAGGTTTTCCTCGTTCCTATTTAAATATACTAAAGGTAAGTTATTTTGTTTCGTTGCCTACCATTGCTAAACCCTGACTTTAGCTGTTCAGAGTTCAAAGAATCTTAATTAATTATTAAAATTGTTTCCTTATTTGAGTCGAGCCCCTTGATTCCCAAGACGTCATACAACGTCATACAACCGCAGACTGTTGTATGAACGTTTATCCTTTAGTCATCGTAGTCACGTATACACCTCGCTTCCTGTTCAGGTTCTATTGTGTTAAAAAAACATGGAATATTACTCTAAATATACCATAAAACATTATGATGAAGAAAATGATCTACAAAAATTCCAAATTATGTTTTTGTTAGAGCAAAGTCATGTTGTTTTCATTTCAACTATATGATTATCTTTCTGCGGTGTTTTGAAAAGTTCTCAATGAATTCATTATATCCTTGCGTTCAAATTTTTTTATTTTTTTATTTTTTTTTTATGGCATAGATTAGACAAACGAGCACACAGGCCACCTGATGGTAAGTGGAAACTGTGACCCATAGACATTCGCATTCACAAGAATGCAGTGCAATCCTAAGACTGCAAATGCGTTGCCAACCCTGAGGACTAATATGGAATGCCTCTATGGAATATCTATGGAATCTTGAACGCAAGCTTTAACAAATATGTGGGGAGTGTTGGGACAAATTAGAAAACGTATGTAAGTTGGAATGTATCCTTCCTGGGATCCATTTGTTTTTTTTTACGCTTAATTTATCTTTTTGCGTAACATCCTTTTAGGCTGACATTGCAGAATCTAATAAACGTCTATTGCGTAGATTAGGTTAGGTTACTGTTGGCAAGTTTTTTTATAATAATTAAAACAAAACCTTTTACGTATTTATTGTAAAAACCGTATTCGGCCAAAAGATGTTATGCGTACACATATACATAAAAAAAATAAGACAGACGATGTAGACTCACCCTACCTAAATGCAATTTTTTTTAGTTCTGGATATGTACTCTCTGTGTAAATGTATCATGTATAAGTATGTCGGTATAAATCCTATCTTTGTATATAAACAAGGAAAAGAACTTAAAAACCCCGAGATAAAGAGATAAAATATTATGCTGGAATTACCATATTAAAGATATGGGAAATTAATAACTAATTTTACAACCAATCTCAGTCATGCTTAAAAACTGGTATTTTATGCAATTGGACGCGTTATCCAAAATTGCTAATTCGCTTAAAAATAAATACGCAGAATATTCGCTTTCGTGTGTGTTTGAATGAAGCATTTTGATGTTTCTAAAATACTAGCGACTCACACTCGCTTCGCTTCGTTTTGTGAGTTTTCTGTAACACCCATACATAAAACAGGCCATTTATTATTTTATTACCTATACTTACATAACAACTAGACCGTATTATCAAGCGGGCAGTTCGCTAGCTTCCTAATGGCCGCTCTTCACGATGGCCCATCATGGGCCAGCGTAGGGACGGAGTGATGCGTAAGAGTGAGATGCAAGAATCTGTTGCTCGCTCTAAGGTGTAAATTGTCCCTTACGTTGGCCCATGATGGGCCGTATATCATAACAACCTTCCGGGAAAGATGGTGAAAAACGCATAAAATCCGTTCAGTCGTTTTTGAGATCATCGCGAACATACAGACAGATGCGGCGGGAAACTTTGTTTTGTAATATGTAGTGATATTTACTTTTTCTTGGATACCGAACCGTTTCAATAAGGAAAAATCCACGCGCTAAAATGTGTTTTGTTCGCTCTGACGGAACTACTAAAACTCGCCGCTGCGATTTCGCTCGTTCGTCGGACCGTCCGTTGTTTTTGAGAGAATACCACCAGATGAACGACAAACGGACGGACGGACGGGGGGACAGACAGTGGAGCCTTAGTAATAGGGCCTCTTTAGGTACAGACTCCTTAAAATAAATAAATAAATATAAGGGGCAATTGACCTAGTCCCAAACTAAGCTCCAGGCTTGTACTATGTGTACTAGACAACGATATAAACACTTATATAGGGAAATATATACTTAAATACATTAGAAAACATCCATGACTCAGGAACAAATATTCGCGCTCATCACACAAATATCTGCCCTTACCGGGATTCGAACCCAGGACCGCTAGCTTCGTAGGCAGGGTCACTACCCACTAGGCCAGCGCGTCGTCGAAAGCTCAACAGCAGCTTGAATCATGGTGATCAACACTACAACTGTACCTGGATTTTCCTCAGCAGAGTTAACCACAAGCCTCCTCATCATACCTAGTGATCTAGCTAGACCTAAAGGTCCGGTGACGGAGCCACCTGCGTATACGCATCATTTTCGCACTTTGTTCCAGGGCTCGGAAAACGGTATTTTTTTCGAAACGGTTTCGTCTTAAATGCCTAAGGAACGATTTGTTTCGGTTTCGTTCGCAAATAACGTTATACTCGTAGAAAACGTTTTTGAACAAGAACGAAATTGAAATCTTTTTTGATCCATGTAACGTTTTTAACCGTTTTTTCCCATTTGCTGGGTTCGGTAGGAATATTACAAATATCATCCAGTCAGTTAGTATTTAGCAGCCACGCGACGCGGTTTTCTTTGCTTGTTTCTTTAGAGCTTAGATTATTATTGGACACATAGAAAGTACCATTATTCTGTGAGGAGTACATAATTGGGCGTTTTCAGAAAAAGTTGTTGGTGACGTTAGAGGAATTCCACTTAAAAAAATATTTTAGTTTACTTTATAATGTAGTAAAATCGATAATATATTAAATGAGCAACATGAAAATACTAAATTTATAATAAAATAATGACTATTTCAGTAAAAAAATCCAATTTGATTTCGTTTCTGCTCGTAAGAAGTTCTATTACGCCACTCATTTTAGAACGGGTTTTAAAGAAAACTAGAAAGGTTTAAAATGTTCTGAAGCTTTATTGATAAAACTTGAACTAAAAAGTGTTCTAAAAATAATAATTATTAATCATATTATTATAATACTATGAAGTTTTATGACAAAACCTTTCCTTAACGCCACCTTTCAGTACTTTGTACTATACAATTATTGTCTTTGGAGCGATGAATGGGTAATATTATTTAAAAATGTTCTTTTTTAACGAATTATTACTTAAATAGAATGTGTTTAACAATAATAGCTTCCTAATATCTTTGATGTAATATTAAATATTTAAGAAATTCAATCACATTAATAACGGGACAGTGACGTATAGTAAAGCTCGAAATGGCGTTTAGGAACTATAAGGCTACGTTCATATTGCAATATTTTTAAACTAAAACAATTTATTAAATTAATGAATTTTAACAAGTAATCTCATGAGATCGTTGACTCATCATCATCATTTTTAACCGACCAAGAAAAGTAGGTTCTCAATTCGTTTAAAATAAAGTAATCACCTTCCTGTTTTATCATCAGATCCCGGATTCTATCTCTGATCAAAGTGCTTATCAAGACAAAACAAACGAGCCCAAACTCGATGGGGTTGCATTGTTTAATTACAGAGTTCCCGTGGGCACCTTCCGGCTTCATCTTTATACCAGCTCAATGAAACCATAATATTGAATCGTCATCGGGTTTACATACGTATTCCAAATTTCAGCCCATTCCAGTAGCGGAAAAGACTGCTTCAAAACTGAATTGCAAGAATTGACCTAAACAAACCCACAGACAGACGGACAGGCAAACATAGGTACTTTGCAAAAAATCATTTGTGTAGGTTAAATAAAATAATTGGCATTTTATTAAAATAATCTTTAAATCTCTTTATGAAACGAGCTTAAGAATTCTATTACGCCACTTTTTAGTTCTTTTAACGCGACCGTGGCGGTTTGGAGGTGACGTATCCATGCTATTCAAACATTCACATAAAATTACAAATAAACTATTGAACTTTCTTTAAATATTGCCTTTGATTCCGAATCAGCATTAATTATTAAATATAACATTATAAAAAATCAAAAACACAGGATTATCTTACCTTGTTAAAATTGGAGTCGTATGAAGAAACCTATTTAAGGTGCAAACTCCACGCGACCACTCTAAACACATTTCACGGACAAACTGCTGTCATTTGAAACCAAATGACGACTACCATAGACTAAAAATGCTGCCATAATTCAGAATTTTCATGTATTGTGGTGTTTTATTGCCAGGAACATATTAAAATACGGTCGCGTATGTGTAAAATTCCCCATGCGCTATTTCGCGGGACAGATTAAAACCTGTATTTTTCAAAGAAATTTCTATGTAAACGCACTTGTTTTACGGTTTAAAATTAAAGATCGGTTCATAACTGACCAGAACACAACTGCTGACTTTTAAACAGTCTTATTTAGTACCTATTTTTTATCTAACTCCGAATGTGGCGTGGAGGGTGTGGGACACGTCAAAATAGGACCTATTTTTTTCTTATTTTGGCTTTATTTTAAATTTAATAAAGATTGATTTGCATAATTCTACTGTATTTCTGCAGTTAATAAGTTATTTAATATAAAAAAAAAACATTTGATATGTCTTCTTTAAATTCGAATAATCAATCAGCCATGAAAGTCATGGCCCATGGGACACGACTTTTTTCAACCAACAACTTTTTCTGAAAACGCCCAATTGGTGAACACGCATCGGGATGAAAGATGAAATGAAAATGCAATCAAAACATACGGTAGGGTCGGTAGGGCAGATCTAAGATTACCTACTAAACAAGTTCATGCTTGTCGCCGCTTTGTAGC
Organism: Acleris laterana; assembly: GCA_963966035.1. Lineage (NCBI taxonomy): Eukaryota > Metazoa > Arthropoda > Insecta > Lepidoptera > Tortricidae > Acleris > Acleris laterana. The sequence goes on from OZ014450.1 coordinate 15,816,653, forward strand.
CGAACGCCGCGCGCGGCCGCGTCCCGTGGATTAAACCGGTTTTTGATAACGTTCTCGTTTCGTTTCCGTTCCGAACAAAATGTTGAACGAAGAACGGTTCGAAACGTTTTTAAAACGTTATTTTGAATAACGTTTCCGAGCCCTGCTTTGTTCACACTCGCCAACTCAGGGGGGTTTTTCAAACACTTGCGAACCATAACACGTTTATAAGGAAAACGTCACTAGTTATATACAAGCGAATCCGTGGAGTCCGCCCATTCCGATATTTCCGATCCTGTGTTCACTCGCGTGTGCTGTTCCCATAATATTTCAAGGATTGCTTCCAAATGGAGTACGACAACTTTGGCATGGACTTGCTGACGTATAAGCACTATCCAGACGTCGATGAGGTTGGTGGATTTTGTGTAATTTGTGAAGTATGGAATAAATTAGTGTGCAGTGTTAATTTAAATTATTTTTTTGCCAATGGTTAGTTGCTGTAAAATGTTTCCCGAAAATAAAATTAGTAATAAATATTTTGCCAAATTAAAATTTGACCAAATGAAAAATTTCAAAATAGAAATGCGCTAGATTGGTTTGCCAAATAAAAGTACTGCAATAAGTTAGTTGGGAAATGATATTGGACGTAATATACAGGGTGGAAAGATAAGTCGGGCCCTGGAGGGAAACTACCTTAAATCCTTAAGTTGGCTCATTTTACTTAAAGGAGACATTCCTTTATTTTTTAAAAGAAACAAAACTGGATTCAAAGATTTTCTTAAATAATCTTGTCTCTCCCGGGAATCGAACCAGGTAAAAATGTAAAAAGTAAACACTCGATATGATTAATGTTAAATTTCACGTTTTTTTATTTCTAATACTAAGTGTTACTTAGAGACATTTAATGCCGAACAATAATCCTATCGATTAGAAGAATAAAATAGCTACTTTTAATTTTTTACATTTTTAGCTACTAGTTCGATTCCCGGTTGAGGCAAGAAAATTTAAGAAAATCTTTGAATGCAGTTTTGTTTCTTTTTAAAAATAAAGGAATGTCTCCTTTAAGTAAAATGAGCCTACTTAAGGATTTAAGGTAGTTTCCCTCCAGGGCCCGACTTATCTTTCCACCCTGTATTTAGCCCAAACAGCAGTGCACCGTATATTTAATGTTAGGGTTAGAAGTGTTTGAACCCTTCTTTCTTTCTTTGACTTAAATCTGACTTTGAATCTAATAAGAAAATAAATTTTCCTCTATATTTTGCATTACTATTTTGTTACTTTTACAAACCTACCTACTAGAAAAGTGAAAATCATTTTTCTTTTATTTAGATCAATAGGTGGCATCTCCTAAGCCAATAAGCAGTATCTTATATTCAATGACCAAAGCAGATTCAATTCTATACCGTTTATAATAAGGTTGATATTACTACAGGAGGTTTATATTAGTTAGGCGTTTTTGCTTAGGACGGCAGCCCTGGTAGCAATCCAAACCTAATTATAGAAGGAGAGGATTGAGTTTACTTTGGCTATTAAATTTGAGATATCGTTTATTGGCTTTAATAATAAAGAATATGATTCGAAAATTACCAATATTTTTACATTCTGAAGAACTGAATGAACTTTCAGTAAAAAAAACATTTTTCACGTAGAAAGTAACAGATCCTGAAGTTGGTAACACAAACATTCGATCTATTGATAATGGGTCACACGCAGGTGCTTTAGATATGTATTATAGGCGTCTAGACTTCAATTTGACGACACGGTGACCTAGTTGGTGGTGACCCTGCCCAGGAAGCTAGCAGTCCTGGGTTCAAATCCCGGTAAGAACAGATATTTATGTGATGAACGCGAATATTTGTTCCTGGGTCATGGATGTTTTTTATGTATTTAAGTATATGTTTCCCTATTTAAGTATTTATATCGCGGTCTAGTACCCATAGTACAAGCCTAGAGCTTAGTTTGGGACTATGTCAGTTGGAGTGACATTTTTTTTTTAAATAATGAGGAAGAAGCGAAATGCATTTGTCAAGATCGTAGCAAGTGGAAAGAAGTGGTCTCTGCCTACCCTTCTGTATTTAATGTACGTTTGTATGTATGTATGTAGGCAATTAAATCCAGGGTTTAATTAAAACTCATAAACAACGCCAACGCTTACTCATTATTAATTTAAAAGATAATAATTGTATTGTTTTTCCCTCGTTTCCTTATTCAGTATTATTAATTAAAGTTAAATTTAATAATTATAATTCATCATAACCTAATTAAGCCATAAGTTCATGAAAGACCGTTTTTATCGCGTAATATAATAAACCAGTAACAATTAACTGACCACTATAGTGGGTGTTATTGTGAGGTAGAAAAATTGACATTAGGTCACGATTAGTCAGCTAAGTATGTTGCTAGTGATAGTCCAAAGAATAAGATCACTTTTTTGTTAAACTATGATTTATTTCCTTTTCCTTAATGTCCAAATAAAAACAAACTGTACTTCCCGCTAGGTAAAACCGTAGATTGATTTGATAGTCAGGCTCTTCGCTCACATGGATAAAAAATCTGACTGAAATATGACCTTTCCTTTTATAGTGTAACTAATACTGATAAAACGTACTTCTCTCTGATGTTACTACTTAATTACATGTCAGTCATGTCATGACGGATACGAGTTTCCTTAAACTACTTCGCTCCGGTTTAAACAAATAAATAACAGCCTATGTCCATTCAGAATAATGTACCTTTCAGATAGTAAAAGATTTTTTCGAAACGCACAAATTTTGAACTCTCTTCATATTATTACGAGTAACATAGAAGTATACAATTGACTTGTCTTATTTAGTAAACAAATTTATAACCTCTAAATGAATAATTTTTGGTTTTCTGCTGAATAAAGCAACTAGAGACCACATTTTGTACACAATTTTCCTAATTTTACATCATGGATGGTTTTTTTATGACAAAATTGTAATTTTAGGCGAAAAGGGAGCATTTACGTACATACATACATTAAATCACGCCTGTTTCCCAGAGGGGTAGGCAGAGACCACTTCTTTCCATTTGCTATGATCTTGACAAATTTCTTTCGCTTCTTCCATTTTCATACATCGAGTCATGCACGCACGTCGGTTTCGGGTACTTAAGATTCGGCCCTTTTCCAGTATTTCTCCAATTTGACTCGAAAAAGTACGCCTAGGCGACCCCTTCCGACCCGTCCACTCAATTCTTTTATCCATCTTTTCCAAATAAATCCTTCCTTTTTAAATAAGGCAAATCTATTGGTATGAAGTTTAGATATCCGGCGGCGGCGTTCGTTCCTAGAATATTGGATGCTCCCCGAAAATACTTTTAAATAAAAGTCAAAGCATCCTGAAAATAAACATTTACCTAGGTACTCAAGAAACAACTGAAGTTAATCGTGTAAGAATTTGTTTGCTTTTTCATCAATTTGAATGCACTTAATGTAGGTACGAAGTGAATGAAGAAAACTGATGAATTGTTAATTGAATTTAAAGACGAAAATCGGCACCATGTTTTAGTCTATGCCAACGATACAATGACGTCACCGCCGTTAATTGTGGCAACACTGTTGTTTTACGAGCTATTGTTACTGGCCACTCAGGAGCCATAAAAAATCACTTAAAACTGTCAGTAACCAATGTAACTTCCAATAAGCACGACAATCTTTTGTTTTAATTAAAATGATAATTGGCAATGTTTTATTGTAAGTACTTAATTTAAAAGACTTGTAATTAAGTAAATCATTTATCACAATTATTAATTCACATTTATTATCAATCCCGGGACAGTATTTCGAATAACGATATTTGTGTGCCGATGCATATCGATTTTATTAACGACAAATACATGCCTTGCTATTAAAACGAATGGTCATAAATAATCCATAATTTGACGGGTTTTTTTAATATTAATATTATTACAGTGCGATAGCTCTCTGAAGGTGCTTCGGGTTTGTACTTCTCTCTCACTCGCTGTCATATGCTCTTATTAGGAGCGAGTGAGAGAAAAGTACAAGCCAGAAACTTCTTCTGAGTGCTCACAGACTGTACAGGTTTATACTTTAAGTTGGCGAAATACCTACACGTATGCTAGTAGAGAGGAACTGAATGAAAATAGTCTCTAAAAATCCTTGTAAATATTTTTCTATAAATATTGGGTTATTTTTAGGTGTATTGGGTTCAACAAAAAAATCAAGATTTTGTTAAAAATAGAACTAAATTCACGCAATTTGCTTTTTACTTCATTATTCTTTCTTGTAACCGTAGAGGTGAAATAAATGTCAAAGACTAAAATATTAAGAACCTGCTAGTAAAATTATATTTCAAAATATAAAAGTTCAAATGTGAGATAAGTAATCTATTTTTGGAAGTGATTTTTTTATTACACCGTGCATCTTACAATCAAGTTCAAAGATATGAATACACTTTTGCACCTTATCACATTGAAATAACATAACACATACGCTTTACTTATTATAAGTAAGGCGGATCGCATGTAACATAACATAATATAGCTAGCTAGCTATAGTAGGTGTATACTTACCAACAACGAGTCATTACTACGAGTATACATATTATACATATAAACCAATTGCAGCGATCTCGCAGATGATAATACAATGGCGGATTTTCCGCTTTTCACAACAGTGCATAAATTGCATGACCATTAAGCGAAGATGATGATTTTGAGTTAAAACTTATATAATAATTAATAACGAAGTAAGAGTTACACTATGGAGTTTTTAATGTTTAATGTCACCTTACATTTTAAGATGCGTTGCGTCATACGTCAAAGCATGTGAAATTAAAAAAAATGGTTTATTAAAATACGAAAGTGAGTAGAAGGTTTGGAAGGGACCGCCCTAGGCGTATTTTTTCTAATCAAATCGGGGTAATACTGGAATAGGGCCGAATCTTAAGTACCCGAATCCGAACGTGCGTACCTACATGACTCGATGTATGAATGTGGAAGAACTGAAAGAAATTTGTCAGGATCGTAGCAAGTGAAAAGAAGTGCCTACCTGGGAAACAGGCGTGATTTAATGTATGTATGTATGTACTAATATGTACTATAGATATTATAACAAGTAACATGCGTCTTTCCCTACTTTGGCGAACGTGTCAAACTCTTAAACATTGATTTTTGTGCAATTGTGACGCTCTCAGCATCTCAAAGAGCTTGGGCTTCTAGAGGGAGGGCAAACTCGGGCACCAGGTGGCAGTTTCAGAAGGTTTCAAAATCATGATATACTTAATACAGTTATTGAAATCAAAAAACTTGCTCAACTCATCGCCTAGTCAGCGCAGTTATCTATCATAAGTCTCAATACCGCTGGAGAGAGGAGGGCCCATTATTAGGTTTCAGAGGGTAGTGATTCACTCAACAACGACGGTCGGTCGGACGATAGGAGTGAATGTCCAAGCGGAGAGTTTAAGTAGTCCCGTCAGTGCGAACAAAACATATTTTAGCGCATGCATTTTCAATTTAGCAGCATGGTAGGTATCTGCCGGTGGATTGAACGTATAAGGCTGCTTAATTGAATTGTGTTTTGTTCGCTGTGACGGGACTACTTAAACTTGCCGCTGCGATTTCGCTCGTTCGTCCGACCGTCCGTTGTTTTTGAGAGAATAACACCCCTGGTTTCTGCGCGGATCAAAAAAGTCGTAAATCCGGGGCTGTCGGGCGTAAGCTTACGTGGTCAATGATTATGCCTCTTCTTTGTTTAAAGTAGTAATCAGTGCTTATTTTCCTTATAATAATAAGATAAAATTACCAGCCGTAAAAGGGGAAACCCGGCAGACGTGTGCCGGTGGTACAAATCTCATTAGAATGCATGGACCATCACAAAATGTGCTTGAAATGCTAAACAAGCGGTAAATGCGACTAAAATGTTCCGCATGTTTTAGTTGATAAATGTATTACATTTTAAAAGGTAAACTTAAATTAAACTCCATGTAGATTATCTTATCATAAACCACACGATCGTGAACTCGACGCACCAAATATTAACCGGCGCACTTTGTCTGATGGTGTTGCCGTCTCAAAGGTGTTGCCGTTAACGAAAAACATTCGCAGTATTCAAAATATTTTTACTTTCCCCATTTATAAGTAACTAGCGACCCGCCCTCGCTTCGCTTCGGTTTATGTGAGTTTTCTGTAACACCCGTACATGAAACAGGATTTATTATACATATAAACTTTCCTCTTGAAACACTATCTATTAATAAAAACCGCATCAAAATCCGTTGCGTAGTTTTAAAGATCTAAGCATACATAGGGACAGACAGCGGAAAGCGACTTTGTTTTATACTATGTAGTGATTTCTGTAACACCCGTACATGAAACAGGATTTATTATACATATAAACTTTCCTCTTGAAACACTATCTATTAATAAAAACCGCATCAAAATCCGTTGCGTAGTTTTAAAGATCTAAGCATACATAGGGACAGACAGCGGAAAGCGACTTTGTTTTATACTATGTAGTGATTTCTGTAACACCCGTACATGAAACAGGATTTATTATACATATAAACCTTCCTCTTGAAACACTCTATCTATTAATAAAAACCGCATCAAAATCCGTTGCGTAGTTTTAAAGATCTAAGCATACATAGGGACAGACAGCGGAAAGCGACTTTGTTTTATACTATGTAGTGATTTACTTTCTTTAAAACAACCATATATTGTCATAAGATTAAATAATTTAATTTGTTGATGGAAAACTTCATTTAGATGAAAACTCTTGGTTGTGTTAATTTAAAACGTGAAAACCGTTTTTGTACGCATAATTTATTAATTGCACTGGTATCATTGACTCGATACACCCGTGTTAACAAGTTGACGGCTGCTTGAAAGATTTGAGACGTTGTTACTTCAGTCGCTTCGCTTCACCATTCGTGCTCCCATCGTAATCGCTTTCCAGTGACGCATTTATTTTCAATTATATCTCAAATTTATTTTAATTTCACGGTTCAAGCGAAATGATAACTTAATTATTATTATGTCTTGCCGGCCCAAACTTTGAAATCTCCTGAAATGTCACTTTGACAGTGACGGAACTTTGTTTACACTTTTTCTGTGGGAATAAAAAGCCATTCTCAGCTTGCCCGCTTTACCCGTCGAGTGGACGAGCTCATATGACATCACTCGGTCGACCGTTCTTGGGCCGACTTGCTCTTGCCCGGTTTTAAGAGAATAAGTAACACCTCTGAAGCACAACGTTAAGTCAAACACAGAGGTGTTAATCCCTTCAACAACTCGCGACTTAGTTCACAAACAACTTACCTATTAATTGGCAAGCGTACCTATATCTGCATGCTCAGCGACACGAATTTAGAAATAGCTGTATCTTTTAATACCTTATCGCAGCTCTTGATATACTGTAAAACTACACAACTATGGTCCTGGCCTACAATAATAGTCCAATTTTACTTATCACATTATTTAAAAAATATGATAGCTTTAGCTTAGAGCAATAGGTTTTAGGCTAAACAGTACATATACCCAGCAATAATAGCCGTAAGGTATGATACTTTAGAATAATGTAATGAGGAAAATTTGACTATTGTTACAGGTGAGGACCATAGTTCTGTAGTTTTACGGTACTAAATTCGAAGTTTCACAACACTCTCACTTAAATATTACTGTGGGGTACCTTTTATTTCATCAAAACCCCTTTCTCGCCGCTAGGTATATTGTTTTTGGTACCTCACAAGTGTAATTTAGCCTTACCAAAACATCCTAGTTTCAACAGAAAATAGTGTTCGATGATATGATACAATCGATTAAATGGAATTCGATAAAGGGTTACTGTGGTATAGGTACTTACTTAGTAGTAAAATAACCACTACTTCTGAGTTCGACTGAACTACTTTGGCAGAGCTGTTTCGACGACAAAACCTCCAACAAAAGGCAAATTACAAGCAGTTGTTGGTCTGTTTTTTTGTACCAAAAATATTTATTTAGGTATTTAAACTTCTTTGTACAAAATACAATAAAGTACAAATGGCGGACTTAATGCCCAATGGCATTCTCTACCAGTCAACCAGTAGGCAAAACAGAAAAAAAACTAAGGTCGGTGCGAAGAAAAAAGCACTGAAAAAAAACTGTTTCAATAAAATATATACAAGATACGGGTGCATAAAATATAAATATACGTAAATACAGATGACTAATAAGCATATACTCATACTTAAATAATCTAATAATTCTAACCACTCAACTATAATATAACCTTTCAAGTTAATAGCTTCTGAAGTTGCTAAGAAAAACTCCTGTTTACCTCTATATCGTTGCTTAAATGCAAAAGGGCCACAAATCAAAATGTGTCTGTGTTGCATTTAAATTCGGAATGCTATATACTTTAAATATTAAATCAAACTATATCTGTTTTTGTTTTGTGGCGCTTTTGCACTTAAGCAGCGATATGTGTAGACAAACATATGCAGTCGTCTCAAAGATACCTTTCAGCGATTTTTGGCACGAAACCTTCAAATTATAAGGAGTCTCTAGACGCCATGAGTCAGTCGGGTTTTACTTTTCAATATTTCCATTGGGTTTATAGTACCTTTGTTTGAAGATGAACTACTGTTCTATTTATACTATGCTATGGGTATGACCATCTATGGCGCCCTTGACTTTGCACTATGTCACAGTCATCGTTGGGTAACTCATATTTAATCTGTGGTCGACTGATTCGTGCCAGTAATCACGTGGATTAAACGTAGTCACAACAAAGGATGGGTCGCTATGGGTACTAGAAAACGATATAAATACTTACGTATGTATGTATATAGAAAAATATATAAGTACTTAAATACATAGAAAACATCCATGACTCAGGAACACAAATATCTGCCCCTACCGGGATTTGAACCTGGGACCAATCGTCAATCCACACTTTGTCACGTGATAAACGCAGCCAGGGGGGTAACCCCCTGCATAAGGTCCTACAACTCGCTAAATTTTAAATGCTTTTAAAAACAAGGAAGACTAACAACCAGGGGTCCCCCTCGTTGCAAGAGATATGCGGGATGATTTTAAGATTAACAGTTTAAACAATAACGATGAATTTTGTAGTTTAACTTTTCAATACTCTTAGTAGTAGCTACTTAAATCTACATTTAACTACCTTTGAACTGCCTTAACCGATTATACTCGTACGTATGTAATTTCAACGAAATGACAGATGAATATATTTATTCAAGATTAGAGAGAACGTCTTAGCATTTTTCTAGGTTATAAAATCGCTAAGTAGAATAGATAAACTTTATCTTTACAGTACCTTGTTTTATATGATTGCGACGCTTTACAACAAATAAGTGACACTCATAAAGATTACTTCGACAAATGTCGAGTGGAATACATAGCACCGCATAAATATATTAAAATAAAACTAATGACCGGGACTGCATTATAATAAGGTTATAAACCAGTCGGTAGTTTGCAGCGGCGTCTTTGTTCTTTTTACTACTACTTTCCTATTTTTTTTTTCATGTTATCAAAAATTGACAATCAATTATTTATTGTACGAATGGGAGAGGTACCGTTCAAGTATTACGTAAGCACTATAGGGGGGCGGGGATCTAAGCTTTACTTATTTTTGATGACATGAGGGGTGGGGGGTCTAGATGGTGATTACGTTAGCAGTAGGTATTTACTTTTTTACATTTTGTTTAAATGAATATTATGTGCTTTGAAGTCTATTTTCTTATTTCTAGAAGTATTACTGCTGCGCATGAATCAATAAAAAAAAACCGAACAATAACATTATAAAAAATGCATATACTTACCAAGGTTTACGTAAGCATCGGAGGGGGGGTCAGAGCTTTGCTTAGTTTTGTTGACAAGGGGGTGGGAGGGGAGGGGTAAATAATTGTAATAAATCTGCTTACGTAATACTTGAACGGCCCCAGACAACGCTTTTAGTGGCTAAACCTATACGAGAGCGACATATTTTACCATAAAGGCCTGGGGGGTTACCATGACATACTAAAACAGTTCTGTTTAGGTTGAGAGAAAGGGACAGAGCTGTATAACTGCTATAGCTCTGTCCCTTAATGTCTACCTAAACTTAACTGCTTTAGTATAGCATGGTAACCCTGATAACTTTGCGGGGGCATAAATGTATTATTTTTAAATTTATTGAATATATTTTCAAGATTCGGGTTTCTTAGTTGCGTGTCCTACAGACGTTGTCAGATCTTAATCTTTAAGCGAAAATATTCGATCATGCAACTTTCTGGAAAAAACGGCGATTTATAAAAAAAACCTGAACAGTGGTTAATGAATAAAAAAATATATATTAACAAACATAAGATAAAATAAAGCTAGCCGTACAGACAGATTAATTACAAAATGGTACATTTTAAAGAAAATAGCTAATTTAACACGTTCTGCTTTTTATTTTAATGCGTGACGTATTGATTATTAAATATCTCGAGTAACATCGATAAGGCGCGTACTATCAAAAGAATTCTACTGGACTTTAATCGACCTCAATAATTAGCCATCGAGTGATGGCTAATCAATTAACGCTTATCATAATTTTAAAATATCACCATCGTCTATCGTCATTATCATCATACTCGCAATGATAATGACCTCCCAAGCATAGCTACAAATGTCCAAACCGTCAAAATTTACAAGCTTATTCAACTAAACAGGAAACCACTGTTATGGTACTTATACATGATGCTAGTAGCTTGCGTATATTAAGGCACTTGCGCAGGTTATATGCATCGTGTTATCCACGGTATTTAAAGAAGTGTGCGAGTCCAGCGAATCCATCCGTGATGTAAAATGGTGTGCGATGTGATGTGTGTCTTTAGGTGCGTTATTTAGCCAAAAATTATGTATTTTGGGGTTATAAAATTGTTTACCTACTACATAGGTCAAATCAATTGGTATGGAGTATAAGACGATGGATATATCACGTTAGCCGCCCAGCGTTGATCACCAACCTACAACCAAGCTAATAGCGAAGCCTAGGTTACGTATCAGAACACCTAAAATGAATAAGCCTAATGTATCATAATCCCTAAAAGTTTATAATACCTAATGGTCGTTACTATGGAAACCGTAAATTTTTCAGGATTGTTATAAAACTAACCTAACCTAACCTAATGAGTTCTATAAAATGGCTTTTTTAAAAATCCTGAAAAGTTTTCGGTTTCTGTAAAAGAGACCATTAGGTGTTATGAACTTTTAGGTATTATGATACATTAGGCTTATTCATTTTAGGCGTTCTGATACGTAACCGAAGCCTAGTAGTCGGCTAAATGTTGGCCCAATTTTGTGGCCCTGTGTATTGGCCCAATGTGTACAGCGGTCATTAATGCCAATGTTTGTAAATGTGACCAATCCCCTATGCAAAGGTACATCCACATATTTAGTAAACAGACGCACCTTCCATTCTACTGATGAACGTTCGTTGTATCCAAATAAAGGATCAACTGGCAATCAAGTTCGGAATTACGTTTGTCCTTCTCACTCTTTAGTGACGTATATTCGAGTGAAAGATGCCATTGTCGGGATCGAGTGTTTTAGAGTAAACCTAGTAATGCTATAGGTATGCGCTGCGTAGTCGGATGTTATACTACTTGATACTACAGAATCGGGTTACTTAGTGCGTCACTCGTATAGTTTATTGAAGTGGTGGAAATGGAAGATGGTGGATTGACAACGTATAAAATTTATTTCGAAGACTGGATACATAGAACATGTTAATATTTCGGATTCTTACTCATTTTAACGACAAAATAGTTTTTGTATATAGGTTAATAATAACACCATAGCATTACTTACTTGGATGTTATTTGTAACAGGCGAAAAGCTCATTTAGGAATTTTCGTTAATATCAACTCAATGCAGATATACTTAGTTTTAAATCTATACTAATATTATAAAGCTGAGGAGTTTATTTGTTTGTTTGCTTGAACGCGCTAATCTCAGGAACTACTAGTCCGATTTGAAAAAATCTTTCAGTGTTAGATAGCCCACTTATCGAGGAAGACTATAGGCTATATATCATACTTGCATAAGCCGAAGCGAAGCTAGGGCGGGTCGCTTGTTGTTTATATGCCCGACTAGCTATTTTCAGCAGTACTTTTATCCATACCCGATGCCAAAATCAAAACAAATATGCCCTTAAATTTATAATCTATAATCAAACCCAACTGTGTCCATCGCATCCGTGGTTTTAATTTTAAATGATTAACGTGCAATTAAATCGATACCGCATAGTAGTTGTCGGCCTTGACATTGAACTAGAGTTCGCAGAAATCGATTGAACTTCTCTTAAGAGAATTGTGAAATGACGCTAAATCGCGTAAATTCGCGTAGCTGCCAAAAACGTCTATACAATTAAATCTCCGGGCGATAACGTTTCTCACCCCCCTCATTCATGTCCGATTTCCAGTATATAAAACTAGTATTTTTTTTCTATCTAAGATATGTATATTTTTCTGGAAAGAAAAACGTACCTACATACCTAATTCTTCATAATAACTACAACATATTCAAAAATCTAAAAATTCGGACTATGTTTAACGGGAGAGAAACGTTATCGCATTTTGTATGGAGATTTTTTAGCTTATTGTGAGAAATAACTATACACCCGCAATGTTAATTTTAATCAAATAACATATCATTTTTGTAGCACGGTGGAAAAGAAAATTCGTAAACGTAAAACACTATAACACGTACCTATCATGTATGCGTGTGTAAAGAACGCTAATAACTTCTGTAATTCTACTCATATCATCTGTTTATAGAGGAGGCCGCCGATTAGCCATTCGTCAAATTATATATGTTGTTTAATAAGGGCTTACTACAGTAAAATGTTTACATACAATTATAATTATACATATATTAAAGAGACATTAGTCATTACTAACTAAGCTTAAAAGTCCAATTCAAAACTAAACCATACACTATAACATGTTATCGATTGTGTAAATTCTTACGTCTTTAGTCATATCAACGTATGAGCCCTTAAACTGACTACTTGATATGCCTTAAGTATCGACTACTCCGTGCACTTCAGCCAACGTGCGAGGTGTGTCCCCACACTAGCGGTCAGTGTCGACGCGATATTCAGGAAAATAGGCCGCCACCCGGCAGCCTTTGCCTGCGCGTAAAAAAATTCAAATCGAAAGTTTAACTTTTCAAATAGTTCGATTTAATTGTTTTTCACGGAAATTAACGGTTTTTTACGGTCGACTTTAATTGCAGGCTTTTAATAGTTTGCTGAAGCATTATTATTTATCACACCATTGTGACTTTTTATTGGTAAGTGGAAATGCAATTTATATTTTCTTGGCAAAGTGACTTTTTATTTATAACTGCTTTGTTCTATTTAATTCGTTATGAATGTTTATTACACCGTGACGATAAAGCTTTCTTGGATCGTTTTAATCTGTTTAAGAAGGTACATTGACAATTCACTTAAGTAACATTATTAAACACCTTATTAAAGCTGGATTGCACACAGAGATATGCAATAGGTACAAGTACTGTCGTAAACTTTATTTGCTTAATTTATCTTAACTAATATTAGCATCCTTGTATAACAATAAATAACGTATTTGCCACGTAAATAATAAGCAAAACAACCTGATACAAAAAGGCAATGCACTTTATGTCAATTTGAGGTTGTGGCTATGTGTAAAAATTGTTTATAGCTAGTGGAATTTTAACATAATTTACTTTCGGGTTCAGCTCCTAGCCAGAGCAAATATTTATGGGATGAGCGCGAGTATTTATTTTCTATGTATATGTATCTGTTTCTCTATCTAAGTATGTTTATCGTTGCCTAGTACAAGCTTAGAGCATCGTTTGGGACTAGGTCGATTTGTGTAAGATCGTCCATCGATATTATTTATTTTAGATATACCAGTTTTTTAACCTCACTAGCGGATGTTCTTCCCAATTCGACATTTTAGACCCCCTAAAATGTTATTAACTTAAATCACATTGAATAAGAGTTACTTAAGTAAATAACAAAGTTACCAAGTGGCCTGAATCCTGAATCTACTAGCTTAGATCTCTGATTAGTGGAACGTTTCTTTGCTACACGAATAATAAATTTATTGTTGGTGGTTTTAAGGTTATAATGGCCGATCAACCCATTAAAGGCTGAATTGTTTGATTATTGAAATTTATTTTGACCTTTAATGTAAAGAACAATAGAGCACAAATTATATCCACGATATAACCAAACTATAATGGATTAAACCGGATGTCATAACAAAACTACGCAATTATTTTGACTCTTGTGCTATGAATGTAACGATATCTTCATCTTTTCTTTTTGCGATGCAGTATTTTTTTATTAAACTAAGGTAGTTTGGTAAAAAGGTTTGGTATTAAAGCGGTTCCTCCAAAGTTAAACCCGCAAAAAATTCTGTCTTACTCTAATTGAAAGTAACAGAATGAGACGTCCGTAGGCGGGCAATTATTACCCGAAAATTGCCGTCGTAAGCGCAAGTTAAGTGTCTAGGTATTCTATAACATCTAGGCCCGACTAATCATTCTACCCACCAATATTGTTTTAACTAAGTACTTTCTTCCGGTTTGATTTTACTTCCACCCGACCCGACAATCAACAAGCTCTTCGCCGTACGAGCCTTACGTGAGTCTAGACTCGCAAGCAACTCGTAGCGACGCATATAGAGTATTTTGGTCTAATAGCGTTGGGTGTGACTCAGCATTATTTTATACCAACTGCTCTATGGGCAATATGTTGTTGTAAGGCTCGAGTTACACCACTAACATCAATAGGTACAAAAAATGCACATGGCGTTGTCTCCACCCCCTAACACGTCAAAGCAGACAATAATCGTACCTACTAAATTATTTTTTAGCAATGTAAAATGCTAAAAGCAAAACGTTCAATGCCAAAAAGTCGATACGGTGTCCATTTTGTATTAAAACCAGGAAGTCTAGTTTAGATTGTGTTTAGTATACTAAATAGTAGGTAGGTATCTATACGTGACTGGCTTCATCTAGGCGCCAACAGCACTATGTGGTCTATGTGTTTTATCTTCGAGTTCATGATAATATTGCCGTAAAAACCGCCACTCGATGCAAGAAATAATCTCAATCGATAACAAGTCGATACGACACTATCCTTATAAAGTACTCGATATGTTTAACTAACATCTCAAGTTTTTACAAGATAGCCGCAAAAGGGATGGGTAGTGATTGTCAATAACACAACGATGATACCAAAATCAGGTGCAAAAAATATAATTAATGCTCCGTACATGCTGAAACCAGATACCAATTTGGGAAAACGAGTTCTGTATTGATGGATCAAAGCGGTATCAATTCGGTTTTGTTATTTATCGACTGTCCACCGGAGAAATACCCAAAATCCTTATTGGGCCAGTTAAGGAAGGAAAACGTAAGAAAACTAACTGCAACCTACAATCAGTGACTGCATAAATAATTCATTATAAATAAAGACGATAAAGGCTAGGGTTGCCAAACAAAGAATACTGTTTAACTTCCCATCTGAATGATTTTAATAAAAATAATTACCTAAATAAACAAAAAATAGTTTCAATTAAGTACCTATCGATATAATATAACCAATAATTGGTCCATTATGCTACAATTGTAATATCATTTAGGCATCATAAACGTAAACATTTTTTTACCATCTTGTGTTATAGTTTTATTTATCAATCACTCAAATCAAATTTAGTGAGCAGATATTTCATATCTCGGAAGTTTTTAAACAAATTAGCCTATGACGACGCTATAGCCTAGTTGGTATTGGTAGTGACCCTGCCTTCGAAGCTAGCGGACCCGGGTTCAAATCCCGGTAAGGCCAGATATTTGTGTCATGAGCGCAAGTATTTGTGCCTGATTCTTGGATGTTTTCAATATATGGAAGTAAGTAAATTCATTTTTCTCTAATACCCATAGCACAAGCCAGAGCTTAGTTTGGGACTTGGTCAATTTGTGTGAGATTGTACCCTAATATGTTTTATAAAATTTCAGAAATATTAAATATTGTTCTGTGACAACCCTAACGCGATATCATTGTTAATCGCGAAAGGAAAATAAACTGCAATCAAGTGTCGTTGCCCTTAAATTTTATAACCAACGATATATCGTATAAACTTCTTACTTTATCCGGATATTATATTTAAACACGTTCTTAAGTATATAGTCATAAAGTGCTTTATGCTTTGAGTGCGTAAAAATATCCCTACTAATATTATAAATGCGAAAGTGTGTCTGTCTGTCTGTTACCTCTTTATACGCTTAATATACGCTTATATATAATATACGCTTATACGCTTTATCATACACTCGGCGTCAAAAATATCGCCCCTCCGCGAAAATCAGATTCAAGCTAATCTAGACCTTAGCGAAATTATGTTACATAATTAATATTAGTATCAATTAAAAGCACGTTTAATGTGTTTTAAATTAATAATGTTTAATTTAAACAAAACGTAATGGCTTGTGAATCAGAGCGTTTCGAAAAAAAAGTGCACAAATACTCGTTTGAAGGGTCGCGAGTTATGCCCGTTTCCAGGGGTATAAAATGCCTGTACAAGGTCAAATGTCAATCATTCATTATCCAGTTGTCGAAAAGAACACATCTAAGGAACTCAAGCAAGAAAACAACCCTCGAACATGGAGACCACCACTGCTGAATCAGCTCAAGTGGTTGCACTACTGCAAGCAGGAGTTCGGCAGTGTGATGTCGCTCGGCAACTCAATTTAAGCCGTTATGCTGTCCGCCGAGTATTTCAGCGGTTCCAGGAGACTGGGGGCTACATCAGAAGACATGGGGCTGGTCGGCGACGCTGCACATCCGAAAGAGATGATCGCTTCATCGTGACATCATCTCTACGCAATCGCTTCGCTAGTGCTGTTGAGGTGCAACAACGCCTCAGAGAAGCTCGGACAACATCAGTTAGCATCTCTACGGTTAGAAGAAGACTGCGGGAGAAGGATATCGTGGCTCACAGGGCTGCTACAGGCCCAATGTTGACCGCACAGCATCGCAGAGATCGCTTGCAATTTGCCCGCGACCACGTCAATTGGACGTTTGAGCAATGGAGGCAGGTTCTCTTTACCGATGAGACGAGAGTCAGTCTTTATTGCAACGACAGGCGGGCCAGAGTCCACAGAAGGTCGGGCGAATGATTTGCTCAAGCCTGTATTGAAGAGACAGTGGGCTACGGAGGTGGCTCTTGCATATTCTGGGGGGGGGCATGTCTATAGACGGCAAAACCGACCTTGTCTGCGTCTCCAGGACTGGAGGCACTCGCGGCCAAGGGTCCCTGAATGCTCGCCGATACATTGCCGAGATCCTGGAAGAGCATGTGATGCCATATGCGGGTTACGTCGGCTCTGGGTTCACATTAATGCACGACAACGCTCGCTCCCACACTGTATTAATTGTTCGGGGTTATCTGGAAGAGGTCGGGATCCCCGTTTTGCCGTGGCCAGCCAGGAGTTCTGACTTAAACCCGATTGAACACCTTTTGGACGAGCTGAAGCGACGGGTTCGGTCACGAGATGCCGCCCCTACCACCCTGCAAGATCTTCAGGACGCAGTCATCGAAGAATGGGGCAACATTCCACAAGAGGACATCGTAAAGTTGGTGCGAGATCAATGAAAGACCGTTTAGAGGCAGTGATAAGGGCAAGGGGGGGTAACACTAGGTTTTAAGTTAATTTTAGGCAATTTTTGTAAAAATTTGTTATCCATTTATTGTTGTAAAGTTAAACTTGAATAAACATTTTTCAACTGTTCGCATTGTCATTTCCTTTAATTTTTGACCCCAAGGAAAATCCTTTTTTTTTTTTTTTTTCCTAAAAAAACACTTTATTACCTTTCAAATGATACCTAACAATCATATTGTTGTCCTTGATCAAATAGGGTTTAAAGCCGGTTGAAATTATTTTCCGAGGAGGGGCGATATTTTTGACGCCGAGTGTATTAGAATATGAAGATATAAAAAAAAAAAACTTCATCCATTTTGTTTTAGAGTTTTTTCTACTAAATATTTTCCTAAAGGTCATTCATACAAAAACGTAAACGCGAATAACATGTCGAAATAATTATGTTTAAAAATTTGACAATTGAAAGTGGGTCACTAAGTCAATTCCTCAAAACGGTTGTAGAATGGCCATACATTTTAAAGATATGGTGCATTCCAATTGTCTGTTGTTTTCTTGGTCATAAGTATACATTATCATACAAGGATCACTTGAGAGAGAGGGCTTATGTTCTTAGTTGTTATACAAATAGCTACTCCATCGTCCACTTACACATAATGGTAACATTATTAACCTTGGCAGACGTCATTATACTAGCGTTAATTGACTTAACTATACTTACCCAACAAACATTTAGGTGTCAATTAGAGCTTGTTTTAGAACTTAACGAGTTATTAAGGTTCTATAGCAGCAACATTTATAACTTTTGGCGACATAAGAGCGTAGATAAGCAAAATCTATCACTTAAAGTTATACAACAGATTTATAAGGGCGAGCTTAAGGGCTTAAGACATAGAGCAGCGATTTTTAACTCTACAATACGGGCAAAGCATCTTGTGTTATAGCTTTAAGTGAATTTTACCACTATAAGATCTAAATAAGAAGTAATAATTGACTACAACCTCCCAAAGTGCTATACAAGTGATAATAAGCTCTCGACAAGAACCAAGAGTTGCACAAAAGCATTAATTACCTCTATAAGCTCTACAACGGTGCTCATAAACTCTTTTATAGCACCAAATGCCTAAAGAGGTACAAACCTCTCTTGTATTACTTAAAGCCATATAGTAGAAATATTTTTCGCTATTATAGAACTTCTAGTGCTTAATGTCACTTCTGTATACCTTTAGGTAGAGTAATAGAGCTTAATACCCCTTATTTGATCACCATATTGTTTAGGTTACGAATTGATCTGATCAAGGTTAGAAAAACAAAAGGAAACACGGTTTAATTTAAGTATTTTGCTTTATTGTGTTGTAATACTAGTTGCACGATACCTCAAAAACAGTATAGATAACGTTTTATTAGATTATTCTAAAAGTTTAATGTCACTCCATATTTAGTAAAATATTCTTCTCAATAAATAGAGAACAGACACAGGGCGCTTAAATTATTTGTTAATAATACATATGCTTATTCACAGTGTAATTGCCTTCGCAGTAAAAAGTCCTCGTTGGTATATATCACTTTCACCAGATCACTTTTACAAATACGCCATTCGTGATGGATCCGACAATATTGACATATTAAGTAATGTTGACGAAATAAAAAAAGTACCTGATCTTATTAGATGTTAAAAATCTCTTAGAACCTGAGGCCGTTTTTTATAACCTTTGTGGATCTATACTAGAACTGAAAGCGTTAATAATCACCTATTTGCCACCCTCTTAACACTTAAAGATATAGTGAGCGACATCGTAGTTCTACTGTACCGCTTAAGGAGTTAGTATTCACTTATTTGCAGCCTTCTTAGCACCTAAAGAGTTAATGAGCGTTATTTCACTCTATTGTACCACTAAAGGAGTTAGTTTTCTCCTATTTACCACCTTTCTATCCCTTGTAGTTCCAGTTATCGCTATTATAGCTCTCTTATAGCTCTATTATACCTCTCATTCCATTCCTTAACTCTGCTTTACCGCCCTTAAAGAACCTAAGGTGATTAAAAAGTGTGCCCAATTCGGGGGTATAGGAGAGTTATAGCGCGCTCTAACTCCAAATCGTAACACTTATTTATAGCCTTAGGATCTAGTTAGCGCTCTTATAGAGTTCCTATAACTCTTTTCTTAGCGCCTACGTGTTACTTGGGTTATTATTGCACTAACTTCAAATAGAAAAGCAAGCGAAATAAGTCAAATATATCTTTTATAGCCCGCGACTTCATTTGCGTAGATTCCATCGTTATTCCCTCGGGAACTTCGAATTTTTCCGCGATGATAATGTCGGTGTGTTAATCCAACGGCTATCTCCATTTTACATTTCATCCAAATCCGTTTATCCCTTGCAGCGTGAAGGACAAGCAAAAGTAACAAAATATCACACGAACTTTCGCATTTATAATATTAGTAGGATTAGTGATTTGCCTAACAATTATTATTTTTACATAATAAAATAAATTTGAATTTCGTTGCAGCTTCTACAGTCAATCAGTCATTTATTTAATAGTCCATAACTTGACTGTAGAAGTTAAAAAAAACCCTAACTGAACATTTTATACACAAATGTTAACTTTTTTATACTTAACAATTTTTGTTTCATGAATTTCGCTGACCCTTAGTCAATACTTTTTGCTTAATGTGTACAATATTTTATAAACTGTGAAGTTAAGACACAACCCTACCTGAATATTCATACACAAATTTTACGGAAAACACGCTTTAATTTTTGGCAATTTTATAAAATTGCCGTCTCAACATTCAGATAAAACCTGTTCAGACGACACTGAATGACATCGTCATTTTGTTGCGAGAACGAGATAAATGTATGATATAGGGACAGGAAGAGCGATTTGCTTTAAGTGCGGCACAATTATAAAATAATGGCGTTGGCTCGCTGAAGTTACTAAAGAAACTTGATGACTGAATGTTATTTAAATGAGACTAAATTCTTGAATTGTCTGAAGACGTAAAACGTAGCCTTATACGACGATAACTTATTATTATTACCAAAAAAAAACATCTTCGCCATGTTAATAGTAACATTGAATTGATTTAAAACTTTCAGTCTCTTAATATTCTTGAGTTTTAAAAATCGATATCGATATGACCCAGTAGCATTGCACTAGATCATTCATCGATAGGTAAATCATAATAAAATCCTTGATTTTGTCCGGTTGCGGAAGTTTAAGGGCGTGCATACACGTTGACACTTAACTGACATTATGCGATACTTTCTGTTATAACAAGGTACACACACGACACTTGTGTCGACACCATACACGGAATACACTTGAGATGCATCGATAAATAGATTTTGGAAAACTCCGTAACTATCGCTTAGGCGACAAAAAACCTCAGGAGCTCTATTCTTGCTTGTGACATGTTATCATGTTATTATATCGTCAATGTTCTTATTTATTTCATATAAAACAGTACTATAACATGACAAAGGCGATATGGTTTTACTGAGTAGAATCCCCCAAATATAGGGTTACCATTTAAGAATTTGAAAAGTCCTGACAAAAAACCTGACATTTCGATGAAAGTCCAGATTTTTTAGTCAGAAAATTGAAAAGCCGGACAAAGTCCGGACTAGAATCTGGAAGTCCGGAAAAATCCGGACTGATCCGGACGGATGGTAACCCTACCCAGATAAACCATTTTAGTACCCAATGTATAAATAGGAACAATATTTTTCCCAATGCGGATACGGATGCATCGGCACGGAAGTGTACACATGCGAGCATGAAAGAGGTCGTCCTTACCGCGACATGTTAATGTTACTGTATCATGTCACATCAGATTCTAGATTACCATAAATAGGGTTTTAATTGGTACTAAAATGGAAATTTATACGCCCTGTATATCAATCTATAAGTTGTATCTAAATATCTAATATGTACGGACAAATTATTTCTCCTACTAAGTTAATTCATAATTTTATGAGAATAGTATATTATATGTATATAATATACTATTCTATTTATTAAAATTCAGATATATTAAATTTTAATAAAGCAAAAAATGCTTTGTACGCATCA
The DNA here is from genome assembly GCA_963966035.1 of Acleris laterana. Lineage (NCBI taxonomy): Eukaryota > Metazoa > Arthropoda > Insecta > Lepidoptera > Tortricidae > Acleris > Acleris laterana. Next base: position 15,838,371 of record OZ014450.1, read on the forward strand.
TTCACACTTTTATGTATGTGTAAAGGCTGATAATTTTACTGTATTTTAAGTAGAGATATTACTTTCGCATTTCGCATTGAAATAAAAAAATGAAATAAGTAGAGTTCACGAATCACGAGATGCCTATAACATTGTCATTTGCCAGCCGGGCGGTCGGCGACCTTTCTGGCAGAGCTCCAAAACTCCCCTCTCAAAAAATAATAAATAACCTGTACCATTAAATTTCTCAACTTTTTCAATCACCTCGTAATATTTTTTTATTCACAAAACAATGGCGATTAATTGTAATCTGAAAAACCTTTACATTTAAATTCGCTAAGTGAAACATGATTAGCATTGTTTGATAACCGCTCTCAATTTTACTATATAGTATTATGTTACATTAATTGCGCAGTGCCCTATATCAACGATATGAATTTATAGTCTGAATCAATCTAAAAAAACCATACAACAGACACCCAATTCTAATTCAGTAGAAAGTAACAGCACACGATTTAAAGCAATATTACATTTAACAAACGAGTACACATAAACTTACGCCTTCTTTCCCAAAGTGGGGTAGGCAGCGCCAAAGAATTACCAACAATTCTAAAAACTTGTTGATAATTCTGCAACCACATTTAGCACAAACAGGCTAAGATGTTCACCAGTGTATTAGTGACAGGTTGCAAGCCCATAGGGGTTATTACTTCATTGGGTTATAAAGGGGTCGGTCTGGGAATTTCTTGCATGCAAAGACCTCGGGGGGCTGCCCCCCGGGTATAGATGAATTAGCGAGAGCGTGAAATTGCATATGTAGTGGTGTTGTGTGTTTATAGGCAAGAGAAACAGAGGGAGAAATACTTAAGTATTTAATACCACTACATATGCAATTCCACGCTCTCGCTAATTCATCTATACGCCCTTCAAATTTCCTTAACTTATCTATCTAATTCCAGTTAAATAGGTTACGGCTAAGTAGTCTGTCTTGCGTAATCTTGAACAAACTGGAGATAAATTCAATATCTCCTATCAAAATAAGTTTATCGCAGTTTGACGGATTTATCAACACTTCTTTTTTAAAAACAAAATACTTAAGAGTTCTTTATTTTGAAACACGTCTGCAAAATACAGTATGTAAACTTACTAAAACCATCTCTTTCAACCAGTTGCTAGGCTAGTTGAGTTAAGTGTTTTACCACATTTTTTAGCTAGTGTGTGTCGAATATTTTTAATTTTATCATTGCATAAAAATTATAACATCTCACCTTTTTCAAAGTCGGTTAACCCTAAAAGTATCATCCCATGTGTAATGTTTACATCGTTGTTCAGTGCCCATTATAAGACCCGTATGTAATGTTTTCATCGTAACAGATTATTGAACTTGCGTTCAGTGCATTCTTTATTTAAATTTGAAAAAGTGTTAAGATTTAAATAATTTATATATCCCAAGCTTATCTATCGCCTAGACATGCTCGGGTTCAAATAAATGGTTTTAGTAAGTTTACATACTGTATATGCACTCGTGCCAAACAAAACACTTTTATGCTAGATGGTAATAGGTCAGTCCAACTGAAATCGGTTTTTGGTTGAACATATTGTGGGACGCCGGCTTCAGGGGTGTTATTCTCTAAAAAAACAACGGACGGTCGGACGGACGACCGAAATCGCAGCGGCGACTTTAAGTAGTCCCGTCAGAGCGAACAAAACACAAATGGCTAAATCGTAATAGGTATTAAAACATAGTGACAATGGGACTTGCTTATTGGGTTATATTTTTTATTTATATTTATTAGAATCAAGTTAGTTAAAATATACACAAATATCACAATGGTTCCACTGATTACTGTTAAGCACAGGATAACCCTATCAACCAAAATGAGAATTTCCAAATAAGTTTACTATTGACGGAGTTCTCGCGTAACAAAAACAAAAAAACATACAGTCGATTTGAGAATCTCCTCCTTATTTTGAAGTCGGTTAAAACTACCTTATTATTAATTTTAATATACTTGATTCGATATCAATGAAATTATTTACGAAGAAAAGACAACTTTGTTAAATTGTTTCTCTCTTAATATTTATTACTGATTAGGATTACATCTAGACGCAATCTTGAATTTCGTTCTATCTATATTTATCTCAATTTTATCTCAAACAGTATCTGAATTTCGACATCATTTCATCTGAAACTGTACTTGATAAATAGTGTCAAGTGAAGAAAGTGATTATTGACGAATTCAAGTGTTAAAATGTTTGGTCAGAGGGGGCTTGGTTCGGACTTTGTGACTTTGGGGGCGGCGTCGCTATTTGGACCCCCTGCGCTAGCGGGGGCCTTAGTGCTTAGGGGGACTACAGGAGTGTTTAGGGGTACTATGGGTCTGGGTGAGAGAGACTTGTTTTCTGGGATGTCTGGATCCAGTTGTATGGTAAATATTTTGAAATAATATACTTAGTGCTTCATGACAGCAATTATGTCTGTTTTCGTAAAAATTAGAGGATCCTCACGTATCCTAAAATATGTAGTTTATTTTTGATTGAGCCAGAGGTGATATAGAAGAACAATGCCAAGTATACTACTACGGTAGGGTTATTATAGGGTTATTGTTAGATCAGCCCTTCTAAACCAATAAGCACTATCTTAAATTCAATCACCAAAGCAGATTCATGCCTATATTGTTAATAATAAGATCGATATTACTACCGGAGGTTTATTTTTGTTACTGCGTTTTTACTTAGGACGGCAGAGATGCGTTGTCAATGTAAAAAGTCGACATTAGCGATTTTAGTGTTATTATTTATTTACTTATTAAACCAACAAAAAACAAAAAAGCCCTGCAAAACTGTTTTAGGAAACGTTTTCCCCAATACACAAACGTTTGCAATACATGTTTACTTAAACCAAGCTTTACAAATTACGAATTACATGGTTACACAATACGAAAATATCTACTTGCGTTGCTTTTTACCTCTAGTCACGTTTTGAGAACGGATCGAACGCTTTCGTTAACGTTTCTCTCCCAGTGACGAACGACAAAGGATGGTTACCATAACAAAGGAGTCTAAACGCGCGCGTTTACGTTTTAGGGTATTTGATTTTCCATGATACATTTGTAAATTTACATTATTTGTTATTATCCGAATTGGCAGCATTGCTTCTGTCGATGAGATCGAACGTATAAGGCTGCCTAATTGAGAATGCACGCGCTAAAATGTGTTTTGTTCGCTCTCACGGGACAACTTAAACTCGCCGCTGCGACATTCACTCGTTCGTTCGTCAGACCGCATTTTCGAGACTCACACTCGATGTTATTCATACGTGATCGAGACGTTTTTGCATGTAAAAATAAACTCGGGGCTCTGGCAGGTTCCCACAATTATACTCCATAAGTATGGCTAGAAGAACTTCGTCCGACCGATTTCGTGTTTGTCGAGTCGATAGAAAAAAGAAACGTTTAAAGCGTTTACATCACTAGGTCTCCAGACTTAACGTCCGTCATTATATATGTATTATAAGCCCATTGGAATCCTGACCAACCATAGAACTGTCACATGACGTTATGATTGAACTGATTGAAGTCGTAAGAAGTGTCAAACAAATCTATACTAATATTATAAAGCTGAAGAGTTTGTTTGTTTGCTTGAACGCGCTAATCTCAGGAACTACTGATCCGATTTCAAAAATTATTTCAGTGTTAGATAGCCCATTTATCGAGGAAGGCTATAGGCTATATAGCCCTATAGCCTTTCTCGATAAATGGGGATGTTATATTATATCATGCTCACATAAACCGAAGCAAAGCGAAGGCGGGTCGCTAGTTGTTTTATAAAGTCACTGTGACCCCATTCTATGATGGGTCAGGGGTCTATTGGGCTGATAGTAAAGGTACAGTCTGTTACAAGTGACGTTGTCAACCAAAACGTAACAGACTTCCTATGATTTGGATTACAACGTCACGTTGACAAAGTCCTATGTGGCCTACAAATCAAATTGGTTGACTACACCTACATATATGAAGGGTTATTTAAATATCTATACATGCCCTACGCCGTATAGGTAGCGAACAAAGCGGTTATAAATATTTTTACGATAACTCTTACTTTGCGATAGGGTATTGGGGGAATAACGTCAAATATCTATCTCGCTATCCTTATCTGGGATTAATGCTATCGTACTATACGAGATAGATTGCTAAAACATGTCAAACACTTGCGTAAATCTAGATGCGTTAAGTGAGATGCATGTCGGGTGCATATTGTACAATCAGGTAATTAAATTTAGGTACACCATGATCTGGTCCTCTGTCGGATGGTCAGGCGGATGAATTTTAGCCGACTTCAAAAGAGGAGGAGGTTCTAAATGTGTTTTCTATTAAATGTTTGTTACGTAATACCTCCGTCATTTATAAACCGATAAAAAAGGGTAAACTTTCACAATGGTATTTTTTATCAAAATCCAGTTCTATAAGGAAATGAGGGAACTTCAGAGAGAGAATCAGTTTACTCGTATATTCCATATAAAATAACTGGGTACCTATTCAGGGGAAACCAGTTTGTTTTAAAACACTTTTAAGTGGGTTTGGAAGACGTTTCTTTTTTAATAAAAAATATTTTTACACTGACTGGAAAGACCAGATCTGCCGATTCTGATGTCATGATTTTAAGCGCTCCCCGAAAAAAGCAATAAACAACTTGTTTATTTTGTCTCTTGGTTTTTTTTCTTCAGATTAGGTGTTGTAGTTTATGGTAGGCACGCTGTTTATATGTATTGTCGCTGATATTTTTTATGTATTGTCGTGCAACGATTATAAGTACTTAACATACATTCCTATAAGCATAAGACATGCAAACCCAAACTGTCATCCCAATACCAATTGTAACCCAAGTCTTATTAATATTATAAATGATCCATGTCTTATTTTATTGCTGGGGTGTTTGGATATTTGTTGCTCAATCACGCTTCAACCACTAGACGGATAGGGATGGAACTTGGCGCTCATATAGTCTAGGTCCTGGAATAGGACATGGATAGTTTTAATCCCGGAAAATTGGAAAGCGAGAAACGACTGTAGTAGGTTATAAATTGTACTGCGATGATAAATATCAGGATTGACTTTTAACTAATAAGACAACTTAACTTAATGTTAGTGGCATATTTCCATTAGGTCACGAGTGTGGGAGCGCGCAAACAAACATGTCGCAAAGTTGCAAACTAATGCAAACTGCCCGCAGTCGTGGAAACGTAGACGGAAACAGTTTAAATGGCCGAACATTAAAGTTTGTTACACAATAAACGGTATTGATGATAAAGTGGAATGTTTTTCTTAAGGAGTTTCTTAATTTTTTTAGGTATTAATTCAGTGCAATTTTACGATAGGGTTAAAATAGCGGAGAAATTAGGGTGTAATTTGCAACATGATCCAATTTTTACCAAAACGACTTGCTTGTCACTTGAGAATATTTTAGTACCATCTGTCACCACGTCAACCTTGTTTTTGACAGTACACGCCAACGTAAATGCAACCCTAAAATTGATCCCTTATCCTGATTGAACCCTAATCTTGATTTAGTCTCGAGCCACGAGTGACAGGGAGTCAGGGACACTACATCCGAAGTCCCGAATTTAGTGTTTCGTGGTAACCATCCTGAGGCTCTACTTTGAAAATCGAAGTTCGAAGTTTAGTTCGCTTCATCCCTTTCTCTCGATTTAGTTTCGAATGACGAGTAAATGTGACAGATTGTTTCACAGGTAAAATTGTTGCCATATGAAGAATATACGAAAAATACTCGTGTCACCACTCGCTGGTCGGTCTCTAGTTACTTAAACATCACGCTAAACGGCCCTACCTAGTTTAACGCGTGTGTTACCATACCAGCCTAGAGTCTAATTGCCAATGTCAAGGGCACGCAGCTTGACAAAGTCAAGTGCGTTCGTACACCTGCAGGTCGTGTAGATACATAATTCTGTTCAGTAGCCATCTTCCGCTAGTTTTGGTATGAAAAAAAACGGACATTTATTGTCAACTGGTTTTTGTTTGCAACTTTGTCCGTATATCTTGTTTATTGTCCATCCGAAATAAAAAAAAATCCAAGAAAATTAATGTGCGTATTAATAATATTAGTGGAATTTCTAATTTTATTTTATTTTATTTATATTTTTAGATACTTACTACCAATGTCTATTTATCGTTAGAGTAGGTACGTACTTATTTTTTACTACTAGCACTAGTGAATGTTTACCATATCGTTCTATTGTAACATTTGTAACTGATGTTATAACTACCTACGTCATACCTACGTACATGAAAAAAACACTACTCACCACTTACACAAATCGTCGCGTCGTAGTACTTATACATGTTACACCAATTGGTAACCTTTGTACCTCTATAATAGGCCCTCCGCGACTCGACCACGATTGACATGCGTGGCCAACGTGGTTGGATAGGAATTGAAAAGACAAAAAGCAAAAAAAACCTTTGGTTTGATGCTGAATGTACCTACCTGCGCTGCGTTCAAAAACCATGCACTTTAATCAACCATTGATTTCTTTATTAAGAAAATAAATTTGGTTTATTGCTATTCCTTCGGGAACGGGATAAAAGTTCAAGGGCTTTTTCACTATCTATGTACTGAATTTATTAGCAATCGGTTAAGACGTGGAACTGTGAAGATGGACAAACCCGTAAATACATTTGCAATTTAAATTGTAAATGATTGTAACATTGAGATAATATCGAAAAGTGGTTGATGGTCCTAAATGAAGCTTATATGTATCAATTAACCAATTAACAATAATGTTTGCGTGAATTATAAAAATGCAAAATGTAAGCAAAATAAATGCCAGGCGTAAGACTTCAATTTGCGTTTAATTAATTCGTTACTAGTACCCTAGGTTGGTTACTATTAATACCTGCAACTTTTCTGTTGAATTATTATTACGGCTGTATGCGCTAAGTAGGTAGGTAATGTTAGCGTTATTTGCATACCCCTACTTAAACTACCGAGCTGTTTATTCTTTCCTGGTACAAAATGCATACAAATAACTACGATGTGTTTAAAGAATTAACAAATGTATGAGGAAATAACTAACGCGCCTGATCGTTTCCGATGCCATGTCGTTGCTATTTTCTATTTGTAGGTTGAACTTAAACCTGCTAACTACATTGTTTACGTAATGTAGGTATTACGTGCCAACAAAACAAAAAGTTTGTCTATTCTCACTGCGATTAACAAGACAATGGGAGAAGAAAACTTTATCGGTGATTACCGGTTTTTCTCACTATTTGACACGCGCACTGACGTTTGTGTGGCGTTTCTACACTGTGTAGGGTGCTCATGTCATCTGTCATTTATTGTGACCAATCACGTGAAATAATGTTTTCACAAGGCCACATCGAACACCTGTGATTGGTGCATTTAATAAGTTGAAAACAAAAACGCGTCATTGTTAACAGGATATGATATCTTTCATAACAAAGCCAGCTGGTTGTTGTGATTTGTGATTAATATTGTGTCCGCGCAATCGTCAATCGTCATGAAACACATTAAACAAACAGTTTTATACATTCCGAATCATGAAACGGACGTCTAATACAAGGTGTTAAAGAAATATTGGTTTTATAATGAGATCTTCGTTGTTTCGCCGTAACCATGTCGCTGATACTGAGAGGGAGCCTTTGCTCGCCGCGATTCCTGCTATACCTGGCCCCAGCTCTTTCCAAAATGAGGTACTTTTACTGAAAAACCATGAAATTTTATCGGTGTAAATACCTACTTTTATATGGCTTTTCGTTGAACGAGTTTGCAATTACGTTCAATGGAAAAGCCACTAGGCTCTTGTAAAACATTTCTAGGTCGTTCCTAGAATTTAATCGTTTGTAAACGTCGTGTTAATTATTCGTATTCTACTTTAAGTATAAATTATGAATATAATTAATTACTAATAAAGTGCATATAAATTAAAAGAAGTCAACACTTTCAGTGTTGTTTACATTTTCATACTTACAAATTATTTAGAGTATTGAGCTTGACATACCACCTTCTTTAGCCTATAACCTACCACCAAGCAGCAGTTTCTGCGTTATGTTCTGGTGTGGCATTCCATCTTAGTCCTCAGCGTTGGCAACGTATTTGCAGTCTTAGGATTGCAATCTTGAGAGTGCAAATATCTACAGTTCTCAGATTCCACTCACCATCAGGTGGTCTGTGTGCTAGATTGCCGTAAAAAAAATAGGAGCTAAAAATTTACATGATATATGAATCTGAAGCAACAGAATGAGATTAGATTGTTTGAAATCCAATAATAAAAACTGTCCAAACATACAAAATTGTATTGGGACTATGAAAGATGTATATTATCACACTGCTAATTTGTCTATATGTCATGTTAACCTAGTTGCAGTATAATTAACACGGATTTACTACGGAAAATCTGCCACAATTAGTGTACCCAACTATTCAGTTGTTGGCACTGAATATGTTAAGCACCAACATATTTAGGTACAATTCCAGTACTGTCAGCCAAAAATGTGGTCTACCACCCTACAGTTTGAGTTCAGTTGCACGTCATGATACAACAAGTTCGATTTTCCATTACAATAATATTATGACAGTGACAAGTGTTAACCTTAGCGATAATTAGATCTCACAGAAACTTTTGTCAAAACTGGTAGAACACTTTCTTGGCGGACCGTACAATTACTGGTGCAAGTATTGCAATCACTACTAGTAAAGAACTTAGGTTAAGTATTAAGTTTAGCTGACTTCAGTTTCGTACAAACGAGATCTATAGAGACCAGATTGAATTTTCATATTCCTACACCTAATTACCATTTACTAAAGGTATTGCAGTAATGATGGTGGTTTGAGCATTAGCTTTTCAACAGCGTTGACAATGATGAATGAAATTTTAAAGATTTATTTTGGCTATTGCCATTTGGTTTTTAATACAGTGCCCAAATATTTAGTCACCGTATTTAAGGGCCAGCATTACACATATTGGCGCCCCGCCGGAGTCATTCATTTATCACTTTTTATTGTTATTATTATATAATTAAATTTAAAACAAAAGACTTTTGTACCACAGAATGCCCCCTAGGCCCTGGCGCACCTATACCCTTGCAGTCTCCGATTGAATTTCTTGTTCTCAGTACCATTTTTGTTGTTTACAGCGTGCGGAAGCCAACAACGGCACGATGGCTAACATCGGAGTGTCCCAGGATGTTCTGGTGGAGCCGAGAGCCGATACGGGCCGCAAACTGCCGCAGTACATTGCTGCTTTAGCAGGTAAATTCTACCAAAACCTTATAACCAAACTAATAATAATGTGTATAATATTAGTAATATTGAAATGCACAGGAAAATAATAATTATAAATCAATATGAACAAGGCCATGTTATCATTAATACTATATTCTAAGTAATGTTACAAAATATTATATAGTAATGGATTGACATGTTTCTTACTTTTATTAGCAAGATAAAGATAGTTCAGAAAGTTACATAGGCTAGTTTTGTGCCGAACTACTCTATGAAAAGTGGAGGCAAAAGCTAGTATGAATGTCAACAATTCTCTGTTGATTGTACGATATATAAAGATCCATTCAGAGTGTATTAATCCCAAGTGAACAACCACATTAGCATTACAGGCATGATAGATTGTTATGTTTGACAGGCATGCCATATTTACATAACAGTGTATGGCTGGATTCGCAAGCAATCATTTATATTGGATACAGTGTCACTTTGAATAGTGAAACTATTATAATATAATCACCTGGAAAATAAAAAAAGGATCTAGTTTTAGTATGTTTTTTTAACAAATATTAATTTAAAGACCCTATTTTGTATGGTTTGCTATAAGTTTGCCGGTGAACCATATCAAAATGACTTTAAGTATCTTTGTATCCATATAAGCTTAGACCTTAGTTTTGATGATGTCATAAAAATCGGTTGGACCGTTAAAGAGTTATCAGCTCTGAAAGAAGGGGTCATATTATTTGGGGGGTTATATTGAGGGGTGTTATCTATCAAATAGGCAATAAGTAAGCTTTAGTTGAATATCGTTGTCTACATTTTATACTTTATTTGAACCATGTTATGTTCATCAATTGCAGCTACCCTCGGGGCGCTCGCCGCCGGTTCGATGCTGGGCTGGTCGTCGCCCGTGGGCCCCAAGATCACGGCAGAGAACAGCACCGAGTACGGGTTTGTGGTGACCGAGGCCGAGAACGCCTGGGTCTCCTCGCTGGTCAACCTCGGCGCCGCCGCCGTCTGCTTCCCCATCGGGCTCGTGATGGACTCCATCGGCCGGAAGAAAACCATGCTGCTGCTCGTCATACCCTTCACCGTCGGCTGGCTCTTGATCATCTTCCCCACCAACGTCGGAATGCTCATGGCCGGAAGGTTCATCACCGGTGTGGCCGGCGGAGCCTTCTGCGTCACCGCCCCGGCATACACCAGCGAGATCGCCCAGGACTCCATCCGAGGAACCCTCGGGAGCTACTTCCAATTGATGATCACTGTCGGTATCCTGTTCGCCTACGTCGTCGGAAGCTACGTGTCCGTATTCATATTCAACATCCTTTGCGCGTGCATCCCTATCATATTCGCTATAGTGTTCTTCTTCATGCCCGAGACTCCCAACTTCCTCGTCATGAAGGAAAGGAACGACGAAGCGAGAGACGCCCTGATCAAGCTCAGAGGAAGGAACTACGATGTCGATTACGAATTGAACAATTTGAGAGCGAAGGCCGATGAGGCTAAGAGGAATCCCGTGGCGTTCAGGAGTGCGATAACCAAGAAGACGGCGGTGAAAGCTCTTATTATTTGCTACGTGTTGATGTTGTTGCAGCAGCTGTCGGGCATCAACGCCGTCATATTCAACACTTCAACCATATTTGAAAGCGCCGGGAGCTCTATCCAAAGCAATCTGGCCTCGATCATCATCGGAGTGATCCAGGTAGTCGCCACATTCACTTCCAGTCTGGTCGTCGACAAGCTCGGCAGACGGATTTTGCTTCTCTTCTCTGCTGTCGTCATGTGCGTGTGCTCCACGGCTCTGGGAGTATTCTTCTTCCTGAAAGACGCTCACGGTGCCGACGCCACCATCGTCACAAATCTGTCCTGGTTGCCCCTGCTGTCCTTGTCTCTGTTCTTCGTCGCTTTCTCGCTAGGTTTCGGCCCGATCCCGTGGATGATGGCCGGCGAGCTGTGTCTGATCGACATCAAGGCCTTCGTGGGCTCCACGGCTGGCACGCTGAACTGGCTGATGAGTTTCCTCGTCACCAGCACCTTCGCCTCCTTGAGAGCTTCGATAGGGGACGGACAAGTGTTCTGGCTCTTCGCTTCCATCATGTTGCTCGGATTCGTCTTCATATTCTTCTTCGTCCCTGAGACCAAGGGCAAGAGCGTGGACGAGATCCAGATCATGCTGGGAGGCACTCCCGTCAACCCCAACCAGACCGTTTTGAAACAGTAAAGGTATAGACTGATGGCTTTTATATTGAGACTTAAGACGTTTTGCCGTTTTCGGCTTCTTTGGTCACAAAATACGCTACGAACATTGTTTATTTATTAATTCTCTTCGAGTACCAAAGAACTGTCCCATTGTTCCGTCTGCGAGTGTCGACACCCTAGTTAATCTTGAAGCGTGTTTATTTTATTTATATAAAATTAAAATATTTATTTCTTCAACGTTTCATTTTGTTTGGAAGTGTTTGTGGCAGCTTGATTGTTTCGTGTGTAAATAGATTTAAATTTAGACAAAATATAATTCGTTTATAAGTTAGTACTTGATGAAACTGCTGAGCGGATTTTGATGTAAATTTCACTTGCTAAGCTTTAAGACGAAAACGGCGAGTCATATAATCACCATGTGTTTGTATAACGATATTATACTAGAATCCATTCCATGTTTGAGAGTCGATTGCATTCATATTGACAAATATCATAGTGCATAGTAATCATTCACTAGGTTGTTATAGATGTTTGCAAATGATAAAACCCAAAAAAAAACAACTAGTAATTTTTATATAAATATTATAATGAACCACGTGTTAATATATTGTATATTTTGGAAATATGATATTAAATCAGTAGATACCCCATAACGTATAGGCGAATACATATTTTAATTATTGTGAGAAAAGTAAAAAAAGCTCGCTATGAATGTGAATTTAGTTGAATCGTATTTTTGTTGACACTTTGTTATTACTTGCCCTTGCCTTGTAAGTTTGCCATAACAAATTATGCATTCAATTGACGCTGGAATAATATTTGTAAAATCTAATGATATCAACGACTTTATATACGTTTTGGATATTTTACAAAAATCATGAGATTTAATTTTGTTTGCGTAATTTCATAAGTATTTTAAGTTGAATATGTATGCGTTGATCGTTTGTATGCTGTGAGATATTTTAATTAGCATTAGAATAAGGTTATTTTTTAAGTAAATAAAATATTCAATGTACGTGTGTTCTTTTATTTCTAATACACTATTCATCTCACCGTGTAATGTGTGACTAATTTTAGAAATTATTAACACATTTTCAGTCGTTCCTTTGCTATGGATGTTAACTTTTTATTACATTAAACCAGTAACATAATACCAACTTAAATTACAGAAACAAAGACGAAATTATATCTGCAATGTATTGTATTCTATTATGTTTATTCAAATATTTTAAGACAAAGTGGTGTTCGACTTAGGTTGGATTCGACCAAACTAGAATAAGGTCTCATGCCTAGATTATACGCCGCATTTGTATTGACTAAGATTACTCTATACAAATTCCGAGATCGGAATAAGTCTTATTCCAGTTTGGTCGAATCCGCCCTTAACATGGCCGATAAAAATAAGTATACTGTTGTATAAAGGCCCCTTTTTTTTTTTTTTTTTTTTCTTTTTAATGGCTACTGTCCAGAGGGACAATTTTGCCAGCGTCAAGGTTGGAAGCTACAAGAGATCGGTTGTAAGAACACATCCAAACGGTGAAGACAAGTAATCAGTTGATAGATCTAAGGACAAAGAAATACAAAATGTTAGAATAACTACGGCTACAACAATAAGATTGTTAGCTCTGTCAAGCTGACTGACACAACATAGGACCATACCATACACCAGTAATATATATATGTTTTTTTTTTTTTTTTTATAGTTTGATGTTAAAATCATTAATAAATTTAGACAGAACATACACAAAGGGAGTGTTTACTAAAGTTAAAAGATAATTAAGATTAGTTGGTAAGGGGATACAGTCAGGGAGAAAGTTGTAAAGGGAAGCAGGGATAATGGGACAATTAAAAAATATGTGATCTGGTGTACCCTCATCTAGTCCACATTCACATAATGAGTGGTCACGCACTCTTATTTTAGCCAGAAAAGATGGAGAGCAAGTGTGGCCAAGGCGCAGTCGAATTATAGTGGAGCACGTAGACTTCTTGACTTTTTTAAATTTAAAAAACCATGGAGTAACAGGGAGATTAGGTTGGATTGGATGCCAGCATAATGTTTGCCCTTTGAGAGCCGAGTAATGTTCCATTCCTCAAACCAATGATCAGTCATTTGTATTTTAGCAGAAGTTCGCAAATCCTGGCTGTAACATCTGGGGTGAGAGGGGCAACCAATATTAATCGCTTGTTTGGCGCAGGCATCAGCCTGCTCATTTCCGACAATACCAGCATGGCTCGGGATCCTGGCCAACACTACTTGTATGCCAAGTAAATGACACCGATGGAGCACCTCTCGGCTCTTAAGATTTATAAAAAGGTTATCCCTAGCGCGAAGAGGAAATTTAACCAAATCTTGGAGGCAACTGAGAGAATCTGAAAATACAATTGCCTTTTCAATCTTGTGGGACTCAATATAGGATAATGCCTCATATAGAGCAATTGCTTCACCCGTAAAGACTGATGTTTGGGGAGGGTTTTTGAAGCTCAACACTATTCTATAAAGAGGGATCCACACGGCTGAACCAACACACCCTTCCACCGACAATTTGATTGCATCCGTAAAAATAGGAAGCCAACCTTTCCAATTCTCAGACAGGATTCTATTGAAAACATTGTTAGCCCCAGGAGATTTTTTCTGCAATCCAAAGGAGAAAACAATGTTTGGCTGAAAAATAAGAGCGTCATAATCAACGGTATACAAGGGGTTGCCTGGAGAGGATAGGAGGGGGGGAGATTCTGAGAGTTTCGACCAGCTCTTCACTAGGCATGGAAGATCCTTGTGAGTCCAATATTTGGAACCAGGGATTATGTTGGCCAAGCAATTAATTCGCTGCAGTAAAGGGTGAACAGAGGACTGAGCCGCCCTAAAAAAAAAACGATCAGAAAGATATTGTCTTCTAAGTCTAAGAGGAGGATCTAAACACTCTACTTGAAGCGCATTGATGGGGGATGACTTCATTGCTCCGCAAATAAGCCGCAAGCACTTTGATTGAATCTTATCAAGGCAAGACAGTGCAAGTTTGCTACAAGGCTCTAGCAGAAACGACCCATAATCAAAGTGACTCCGGATGATAGCATTGTACAAGAGCTTTTGAGAGTAGGGGTGTGCACCCCACCAGGCACCTGATAGAGCCCTCATAACATTCACACTTTTTTCACACTTGTTTCTTATATAATTTAAGTGCGAGATACCGGTTAAGCGACAATCAAGGTAGAGACCCAAAAACTTCACTGAACTTGACACAGGGATCGGTATGTCATCCAAGACAATGTCGATGTCCGGAATACGTCTTTTTCGGGTAAATACCACCACTGAACTTTTTGAGGCAGATAAAGAGAGACCATGGTCTGTAAGCCAAATATTAAGATAGCTTAAACCAGAGTTCAAGGCGACAGAACACTCAGTGATGGCATCAGAGGCATAATAAAGTGCAATATCGTCTGCGTATTGAAGGATGTAGCAGAAGCTGTCCACCGATTTGTCGAGGTCAGCAGTGTAAAGACTGTACAATATTGGGCTCAATACGGACCCCTGAGGAAGGCCCTTCCAGATAGTCCTAGGAGGGAGCAGGGAACCCTGGAAACGCACACAAATGGAACGGGCCATAAAGAGGTTGCATATAACTTTGACCATCTTCACCGGCAGACTCAGCTGGTGCATTTTCTGCCTGAGTAACGGGAGTTGGACGTTGTCATATGCTGAAGTTATGTCTACAAAAACAGCCACCAGATGTTGACCCCGAGAGAACGCCAGCCGAATGTCCGATGTGAGAATACTTAAACTATCCATAGTTCCCATTCCTTTGCGAAACCCAAACTGCGAACCAGAAATAATCCCGCGGCTTTCCAGGATCCACTCGAGTCTGTTCTTAATAAGGTGTTCCAAAATCTTAGATAACACAGATGAAAGTGCAATAGGTCTGTAAGACGAAGGATCCTGAGGGTCCTTACCAAGTTTTAATATGGGGATAATTATCTGTTTCTTCCAGGAATCTGGAATCGAGCCTGAATCATATATTTTATTAATTAAAGAGAGAAAGAATAATTTGGATGAATTAGAACATTTTTTAATAAAAGAATAGGTAATTCCATCTATGCCTGGAGTGGAATCACGAAGATGATCCAAAACAGGAGACAATTCAGAAAAAGAAAAAGGTTCATCCATTCTATCAGAAGACGATAGAGATACAGGAGATAAAGATGGAAGACAGTCCTCAGACGGGGCGAAAGCAGGGGCCAGCTTATCCAAAAAACCATCCAGCCACCCGGACGGGTCGTTGGATGAAGGATTACACTCCTTCAAGGACCCACGAAAACGCTTAATATTTTTCCATACTAAGGAAAACGGAGTGCAAGGAGATAAGCTTTCGCAAAAACGGGACCATCCAAGGCGCTTTTTGGCCGATAGTAGGCGTTTAGAACGTGCATTAATAGATTGATATGCTAGATAGTTTAGTCAAATCTGTAGAAAAAGTGTCCTCTGCGTCATTACGGTTTTTGATTGCGGCTGTACAGTCAGCATCCCACCATGGAGGTGAAGACAATTTGCCCACAGAGGCGTTTTTAAGAGGAATAGCCGAATTTGCTGCCATAGTAAGAATTGAGACAAACTGAAAATATAAGTCTAAAAAGTTATCATCTGATACCGGAGGAAGAGAGTCAACTCCAACAGAAACCAGAGCGGAAAATTCAGGCCAGTCAGCCTTATCTAGCCTATACTTTAAGAGTGGACGAGATGAAGTCAAAGATACTGAGACATTCGTAGGAAGAGAAATCAAAATAGGAAGATGGTCACTTCCATAAGAGCGAGAGAGAACCCGCCAGTCAATACGGGATGCTAAACAAGAGGAAGCTAAAGTTAAATCCACAGTGCTAGGGTTTTGGGATGGGGATGTTCTCCTGGTAGGAGAGCCATCATTCATCAGGCATAGGTTAGTGTTATCAAAAATGACCAAAAGACGAGAAGAGTTAGAATCACAAGAGGAGGAGCCCCACATGATATGGTGGCAGTTAAAATCACCCATTACTATTAAAGGGCCAGTTAGAGATGAGAGAATGGAGTCTAATTCTGCGAAGATAGAGTAATTAGGGTGAGGGATATACAAAGAAACAAAACTTAAATTTAAAACTTTACAAGCAACTATGTTAATGCCTGATGAATGAGGAGGAATGGGGATCAAGGAAAAGGAGAGGGAACGTTTTACAAGAAGGGCACATCCATCCCATCCATCAACACTATCATCTCGAAGACACGAGAATCCAGGCACCCTAAATGGGGCACCAGGTCTCAACCATGTCTCAGAGATGGCCAAGATTAAGGGATTATACTTGTTAATTAGAAAGCAAATTTCTGATTTTTTGTGACGAATACTTCTGCTATTCCATTGAATGGCTGTACAAGCCATTATCGGTATTAATAACAGAAGTCAATTGAGTCAGCATTTCAAGGACATTGTTCGGTATGGCATCTGAGAATTTTGAGAGGAGGTTCACAAGAGTACTGATTAGTAATTTAATAAGATTATCATTTGGCGAAGGGTCGAAGTTAGAGTTTAAAGCACAGCCATTAGTTTGAGACGTCTGAGGTGTACATGTGATAGCGTCATGAGCAGCCCTGTCAAACCCTTGGTCAAGAATGGGGGCTTGGCGACGGGGGATGAACACAGTTTTCTTGTAGGATATATTTTGGGGGCGAGAGGGTTGGGAGGGGGAAGGTGAGGAACTTTGATTAATAGGGGGCGTGGGAGGGTATACTGGGGAGCGGGCTGTGTCGGCGAAAGAGCGCCGGACGGGGCGGAAACGGCGGGACGCTTCAGAGTACGAAATACTTTCTTCGGACATTACAAGTTTTATTGATTTTTGTCTGGAATGCTCAGGACACGAGAAACTGGTTGCGAGGTGAGGACCAGAACAAAACAGACAAGATACGTTCTCCTCTGAAACATTACATGAAGCACCTTCATGGGGTTGCGAACATCTAAAACACCGAGGGTTTGAGCGACAGCTGGCTTTGATATGCCCAAAACGACAGCACTTGTTGCATTGTATGGTGGGAAGTCTGTATAAATCAACAGGCAATGAGGTATAAAAACAAAACACCTTTTCGGGGAGAGTTTGACCAAGGAATGTCAGAGCTACGGTCTGGGTAGTGGGTAGGTATCCATGTGGTTACATTATCAACTGACATTTTCCTGTTAAGGCGGCGAGCCTTAATAACCCTACAACCATTATCTGGACACTCAATTGAATTAACTAGGTCCTCAACTGGGATGTTCCGCACCAGGCCCATACGTGTCAGACTGAACATTGGGATAGATGCTGAGTATTGAGCATTTTCATTAAAAAGTGGATGTGCTAAATAAGCATTGGCATCACCAGGACTGTCAAACTGAACTGTAACTCGACTGCGACCACTTTTCTGAATTCCTCCTTTAGTAATACCCCTGATGGAGTATTCGTGCATGAGTTGGGCAACAGAATTCTGAATGGTGAACCCGGAGAGGGATCATCAGCTTTAACTACGTAAACTATAAACGGACCTTTATCATTTGGGCCGTAGTTAAGTTTAGAACCTGGAGCAAACTCTGGCACTGTGTATGTATGTTGTACAGAGGCAGACGCAGGCATCCTTGTATCCCTTTTATGAGACAAGGATAAATTATTATCATCAGACTTACGTTTTTCACCTGGTTGAGGAATGACACTTTCGACCGGAGGAGATTGTCCCAACGGGGGTAATGAAATATCACCGCCCCCGTCAGGGGGCTCCTCATCGGCCATCACACACTAAAACAAACACAAAACCAACACCTACCAGTTAAACCACCACCAGACACAGATAATAATCACTACTGATCGAATTATCAACTAAATCTATGAAAAACAAATATTTTTCGTGAGAGATAAATTTTGCACGTGTAGCAACCAAAACGCCGGAAGCGGAAATGGGAATTTTATTTCAAAATCAAAGGCCCCTTTAAAACTATAAATAAAAAAAAAACCATTGTCTCTTAGGGATTAACCGTACGCCGGATGTACAGTGGCGCCCTCATTACTATTATTGTGTTTTGTAATAAACTAAAGTATTTTCTTGAAATTGTACGTTGTGTTTTTGTACTACAAATGAAAACACAACTTATAGGGTAGGGTAGCACATAGTTTAATAACAATTCAACTACGAGTTATCAACTTAACGAAAAAAAAGGGGCGACCTTTCCCCTTTAAGCTGACTACTCAAAGGGTAATTGTTATTAAAGTTTGTCACGTATCCCATAAATTGTATTTTTACTTGCGCTACGAAAACACATCGTCTGATTGTAAGGAAATTCTTTGGATAATTAGACAACACAATAATAGTAATGAGGGCGCCACTGGACGCTCGACGTTTGCTCGGTGCAGTCTTTCACTACAATACCTAGGCCCGCAAGGCGTAAGTAAGTGATTTTGTTAGACGTCGACAAACAAGATTAAGAACTAAATACTTACCGAAAATCTACATTAATAGATGCATGATTATAAAAAGCCTGGTAGAAATGAATAGGTACCTACAGAAAAGTGGCAATGACTATTAACAAAGTAAGTAGGTATATAATTACTTATAGAAGCATTGAATTATAATGACGACCTCAATAATGATTTCTCATGCTGTGCAATTTATACTATAACATTGAGCAATGAATATTTTGAATCCGAATCATTGCCCTACTCGAGGGTTAGCCCATTTAAGGGAAGTTCACTCTTGTAGGTACCGTGGGTAAAATGGAACCCTGACCCACCATAGAACTGTGTTATGGTGATGCGACTTAGCCTTATTTTTGCAAAAAGTCTTAGTAAAGTTTTTTTGGTTAGAATTAGTATTCAAAATTAGAAAAAGAAGTGAACGTTATGACGTGTTCACTGTGATGAAAAAAGTTACTATGGCACAGTTCTATGGTGTTTCTGGGTTAATTTTTTCCGATTGTGCATTGATATAACACAGTTGTGTAATTATTATAGTTTTGCAACCCTTACTTAAAAAGGTTTAGGTAGGTACATACCTACTTACTCGGAATTCTTACCTAACATCCAAAAATTCGCTTGTCCTGCATCGAATGCGCTTGCGTGTTCTTGATACATAATAATATTAATAATGTAAAGTGTTTACCGCATATATCAGATATCGAGGTCAGGGGACCAAAGTCTAGTATCGAATGGCAACCACAAAAGCTATTGAACTCTAATCGTAGAGTTGAACGATATGCCGGTGTCCATTTCACTAAATAAGTAGGTACCTATGTACGAGAATTCGTTGTATTAAAATCCGAACTAGGTACAAAGAGATTGTTGAGATGTACCTACCCTTACGTACGGCCCTTTCCGGCTGATACGATCGTGCAATTTTTTACTTTATGAAATTAAATAGTTAACTTCATATCCACATGTCATCGCAAACTCGTCCAGAAAGTGATATGATTTTGGTAACTTACTGTTGCAGCGACTAAGCGAACGGATTTAAATTATTTTTTAAACACAAACAAACCGCGTAAGTAAAGGCGTATAGTACTGTTAGGCGATGGGCTTGCAACCTGTCACTAATACACTGGTAAACATCTTAGCCTAAGTGTGCAAAATGTGGTTACAGAATTATCAAAAAGTTTTTAGAGTTTTTGGTAATTCTGTAGCTCTGCCTACCCCACTCTGGGAATAAAGGCGTGAGTTTATGTATGTATGTATGTATGTAAACAAACCGCACAGTCGATATCAGAAATAGCTGTACATTTTAGTACATTGTCGCCGTAACGTATTTAAGTTAAGAGTGCTTTGAATTTAGTTTATTCATAGATGCGACAAGGTCCTAAAATGTGCAGTGCAGCCCCTGAATTCAACCGCAGCTCTCTGCAGTATTCCGTACGGAATGTTTACTGGGTAAAATTGAACCAATCTCATGGATATAGCGGTAAGCATAGTCTAGTTAATTTGAGGTATGTGCCATCTATGTAACAGCAGAGTAAGTAGGTAGAAGAAAATACAAGATTCAGTAGACAAATATATTTTTTTAGAATTGTATTTAAATCGAGTTGCTAACAAATCATACCTTAGTCATAAGATAGGTATGACGTAAGTAATATAAATGAACTGATTTGATGTTAAAACCTTTATAAGTAATAAAAAAATACTTACAGGCTCGTAATAGAAACAGTTTTAAAGCCTATTTCTACAGAAATAGAATCAAACTGATTTTTTAAGACTGACAATAAAAATAAAAACATACTCATTCTCAAACATGCATTATGAAATACTGAATACAGGGTTTGTAACCTATTCACATGTTACTTATAAATAAATTTACTTAAACAAAAACCTAGGGTTAATAAACCCTAATACATGCGATATGTAAGTACAAATGAAGAAAAAACCCAATATCCAAGGTTGTGTTATAAGCCTGTTCAGTTCCAGGATTCTATTTCTAATTTTAATTAATGGCTTTCACTGTTAAGTTGTATTTCGCCAATGTCGAGTTATTTATAGACACTCCCATGGACTTATTAGAGAAATAAGTCCATGGATATCACATGCGAAGACAATTGTTCAGTAAAAGAGTATTTTCTCTAACGGACTAAACAGAGCACATGGGGTTAATTCCACATGCTTCTGTCAACTCCAGTTCAGGGATATCATCATGAATACGCCATAATAAGGCTACCCACAATTTTGTTTAAAAGGTAACGGTCAGAGGGATGATTAATACTTATAACTTAGACGGCCTAATGTTTTCATAATTGCCTAAAGCCCTAAATGTATGTTATATAGCATGTATGAAAGATGACAATAGCATCTGATATTATAACTTACACAAGCACTTGCCGTGTGTGCATCAACCTTGGTCTCTATCTTTGCGGTGTTGACTTAACTACAAAGGCCGCAACCCTCATAATAATTAACCTGATACCACAACCCCCCTCCCAGTATAAAATAATGCAATTATTGCAACAATGCTATTGCGCATGTCTAATTGTCTATGTAGATAAGTTAGATTAGACTAAAAACTGTGTAAACATATGATTGGTATTGTTTATACTTTAATATTTACTCTGTAAAGATGAGCATTTAAATAAACATGCACAAACCTTATACAGTCACTTTAATAAATTTTGTAATTTTAATAAATAATTGACATCCTTGTTTTTAAATAAAGCTATATTTTTTGACGACTAGTGGACAGGAGTTTTTTGTACAAAGGTTTGATACATCTACTAGTAGCGGTTAATTTTGTTGCCAATATTTACATAAAATTTCTTAACTTAGACTACAATAAAAACATAATATACACATTACACACAAGGTATTAGAATTACGCTCAAACAGGTACTCCAATTAGGATTATTAATCGCCTTGACCTCATAAACAAACAATTATACAATACATTATTTTCCTCTGTCTACATGGATGATAAGGAAAAAATATCTTTGGTAACTACATTATTATATCTTTGAAGGCCTTAACACAATTTATTAACAGAGTTTTCAGCTACCACGTAACTGCCTATTTCTTAATCAAACAATCTTGCGACATTTACAGATACTAATGCACTTAAAGATAAAATATGATAAGTATATACATTCCGTAATACAATCATTTTCTACAGTTCCAGAATTGTTTACAAAAGGTTCAATCTTGATCCGCCCCCTCCAATCCTATTGTATGCGCTTCTGTAGAAATTGCAACAAAACAATGAGTTCATTGTGGCATTGAGAGATGACGAACTTTGCGTTCGGTACAGTCCCGATGACACCTCTTCACAGCTTGTCTCACCTATAAATGTATGCAAATCGCTTTTGGGAAAGCCTTCTTTATAATATTGTTTAATAGTGTCATATGCATCCATAATGACTGAGATAAACAAACTTAAAACGACATATATATACAAACTGATGAATGAGTACAGGTACACTCGACTAAACCACCAAAGCAAAGGTGATTTTTTGGACATAACCGAAAATGTAGCAAACATGTCATCTCCATTAATGAGGGAGAAGAGGCACTCAGATGTGGTAGCCAGGGACCTAAACTTCATGTGATACGGACCTAGTATCAACCAACCGCAGAAGGTAAACCCTGCATATAGTAAAAGAGCGCAAATTGAAAATCTAAATATTTTAGGTGCTGCCTTTTTTAATGTAAGTATTACGACATTATAGGTCTTGAAGAAGCCCAAGTAACGCAGTACTCCAAACCAAACTAAAAGATTTCCCATACCCAAGAATAATGAACATACATTCCACTGGTCATTGGTGAATTGATTGCGTTCAATTTGCTCCTTGATTGCAGATCCCATGATTATGAGCACATCATTGACTATGATCATGATATACCACATGTTTAAAAATTCAAGTCTTCCATCTAAACTGAGCTCTTTGCCGTAGGTACGCCGAAAGAATTGGACAGTCAATTCTTTCAGAAGTTGGGCTCTGTAGATCGCTCTACTACATAACACTAGCGATATTGTGCAAATCAAAATTACAAGGATATTTAAGATACTTCTAAGGATTTGATCTATTTTGTTGTCTGTAACATATTCTTGATCTCCTTTACACGTTAGCTTATATGGTTCAGCATCTAAGCTCAGAGACATCTGACCGTCATGGTCTTCATTGTCGAAAATTACAGCAACATCAAAACGGTAGCAGTCCGGTGGAGTGATAGGCCCCGCAGCCCTGAAGTTAATAGTTTTGATAGAAAACTTGAGTTCTGCTCTCACTAAAGATGCAAAATCCACTTTTAAGGCTGCCTGCTTGAAAAAATTCTCAGAGCTAAATAATCCATTACTTTCTGTAAAATTAACACACGAGGAAACAGTTTCTGCATTAAACTCGTAACTTTCATTAAAACCGTTAATGATACCCTGTTTATAGTTGTGCTGACAGAATACTGGAGGGGGCGGATTGTTGTTTTCATCGTTATATGAATATGGGCCTATAGCATTCGACAAGTTGTAGTACCCTACATATGCATAATCCAGGGTATTGTAGAACTCATCCAACTTGTAGACTGCTAACGGACCTGCACCGGGTGGATACGTATTAATCTCCCGTGTTGAATCCCAGCCGAGCAAAAATAAGTGCGAAAAACTTATTCTGTTGTCCCAAGTGTAATTCACATGGTTGTACCTGTTATGTGCGAATAGACAGAGCTGGAAGGTGACGAGGACGATCTTTATCAGCTGTACGACGAACTTGTAGGGGAATTTCCGCTTGGCCTGCCACTTCTCGATCGGGTTCATGAAGAAAAACTGCAGTTTGCGTCGCATTTTTTCTTCTAATTGTGTCACAGATCCGGAAGAAGTGTTTTGAGGAAAACCTTGGTGGTTTCCGGGTGAGTTTCGTGCCGTTTTGCGTTCCTCCTCCCCTTCTGAGCATAGATGATCTTCTGGTGAACTTATACCCTCCATTGCTATTATTTCTAGTATAATTACGCAAGTAAACAAAGATCAAATTACACGGTACTTTCTTCGTTTTAATTTGCAACGCCATGCACTTGCATTTTAATCAATAACAGAGCACACGTCTGAAATAAATCCACAACTTTTAGTAGTAGTAAATCTGATTCAATTCCTTTGTTGTTTAATTCAATCACAGTGTATTTTATTGACATTTCACAGTGACACAGTGTCTTTAATCACATCCGTCCGTCACTTACTTCAACAACACAGATGAGATAAAATAAATCAAGGTTCGTGAAACACAGATATAAACTAGAGTTGCCAAACTTAAAATTAAACGTTATCGGTTTTCAATCTTGGCACGTATACGAGCACAACACTTGAAATGTCAAATTATTAAAAAAAAACTTCCTTAGTTTATGGTTGGTATTGTACAATACACATCATATACACGGATTTTTCGGAGAGAAACTCGAAATTATTTGCTCTCATTCATTGAACTAAACACAAGAAGCCCAAGAATTCGTTTATTTTTGATCTCACATATGAAACATGGCTTTAACAGTGGAGAGGCTTAGGAACGACAACAGGTATTCCATACGTTTGTTCTACTTACGTATTGTGTGGTGTTCAAGGGAAAGTTTGCGATAAATTTTGGCTCTTGATCACAAGTGTAATTAATCAAGTTCATCGTGCGTTTAGTAAATAACGCGTTAATTTGCAGGTTTTCGGGCGAAAACGTTACACAATTCCTTCTGTTTTTGCCGTTTGGAATATGTCTATTTGTGTTTCGTGTAATATTGGCTTTGATCCTATGGGTGGCTTCGATAATACTTCCCAACAAGTCCACTGTGAGGCAGATGTTGTCAACGCTCGCGTGCTGGACGTTTGGTGAGTACTTGTAATGCATTACATAGACAGTGTAAACAAGTTTCACACAAGCACACATTCAGCCCTGACTACAATTAGGATTTCCTTATCAACAAACAGTCAAAAGTGAAGTTATTATTACAGAAGTTGTAAGTTTAACTGACTGATGTGTATATGATGTGTCTTTTATATTAAATAAATATCAGTTATTTTGATTATTATTAACTAGTTTGAATTATATCACGGACAATTATATTTTATATTTGTGGTATGACATAAATCATTTAAAAGTGGGCCGGATGATAGAAGACATCCTAGACAGCTGGCTTCATTGTTAGTTTTAATAGGAAAAATAATTAATGAATCACGCACACAGCACCATCACATCTTACTACATATCGTCACAGTTAATGCAATACAGCATAACAAACAAATTAAACATGTTGTAAAATAGACCTTACTAAGAAGTCAGTAAGGTAAATTAGGTATGCAACTTTTGAATTTGTTAGTTGTTTACTAGTTGTTACGGTGTTGTAGTATCACATTATGGTTTTAAGATTGAATAAGGCTATGTTTTCATGGTGGCCAGCAGTTTTGTCTCTCTTTTATTCTTGCAATGATTGTATTCATTTACCAATTTAAAATGTGGTTTGGGCCTGCGTATCTTAATCTGTACTTATATAAGAAAATCTCTTTATCGATATATTTTAAAGTTCCACACAATCACTCACTCACTTATTTTGGAGTATTCCCATGCTTGAGGTTCGAGTGGAGGGGACTCCACTGAAATTTTTGGTTAGGCACAGTACGTAAAATAACCTTGGGGTTTGTAGTTTCCTTTCACTTGCTATCAGATCTTATGCTAGACTTACGTACTACCCGAACCTGACAACTTTTTAAGAGCCATTGCATGTATGGTGTGTGATATGATGTATTAAAATAGCCTGTTTTGTGCTTGTTATGCAAAAACAACTCAATTGTCTTCCTCAAACCTGATACATTGACGTAATTTCCTATGATATCAACAACAGCCTTTACGCAAAACTGTTGCATAAATGATAAGGCACATGTTTATCAACTTTTGATGATAACATTAGTTATATTCATAACATGAAACACTATAATGGCATGCATTTTTTACATTTACAATTCTGTATTAGCATTACCAAATTTTGACATGACCTTATCCTGAACTCTACGTTCTATGTATATTTATTTTCGTTTAGAATGTTGTTTTTCATGGTTACAATTGTGTTTTAAATTATTTTGAGGCTATTTTCCATCGGTTCGAGCGATTATGTTTTCAGTATTTATTATACCTATTTGTTTAGCTATATAAATAAATTAGAGCTAAACAAATAATATTGCTTGAAAATATTTTTTCTTGAAATAGTGCTATATTGAATGAAAACATTACTTCACAATAAATTGCATTCTGTTATGCAATTAGCATTCAATGGAAGTTCTAAAGAAAACTTATTGCATTTTTTCTTTCATAATTTATTAGTGAACATGGAAAGTACAAAATAAATTTATGATTGCGTCCTTTGTGATGAGCTGTTCTCAAAACTCCACAAGAAATCCCAAGGATGGTCTCTATGCCGTAAAGGAATATCAATGCCGTAGTCAAATTGAACAGATATAGGATATGGTTGTGGTAAAATGCTGTTATAGGTTCATGATTTCCAGTCTCGCTTAACTACCCAGAAAGGGCTGTACCCAGTTGTCCACCCTCGAATTTATGTGAAAATTTCACACTCTGTAATTTGACTCAGCTGTGTTAGTTTAATATCTACTAAAGTACATTAATAAAAACTAACTAAAAACTAAAGTGGTGTAGACAACTGGGAATAGCCCGTCAGAAAAGAGTACCCATGGTCATCACACAAATAGCTGTCCTTATTGGGATTGGAACCCAGGCCCGATAGCAGAATAGGCCGGTTAACTGCATCATCGTAATGTAGCCAAGGTATAAATTAACTTCCCAGAATGATTTATTTGTATGCATAGGCTCTCAAAACAATTGCGTCATTGTTGCAAACACAAACACCATTGTTCAGACCAGTTCTGTTGTACACAGAAATAGTAAATTGAGCCTGTTACCTTTTAGAGAATAACTATAATCCATTTACTGTAACAAACTAATGAAAAGGACAAAAGACAGGCAGGTATCCAAGTGGGCGGCAACAAACGATAATCCTCTTAGGACTCGTGCACAATGGTAGGTCCGTTTCAAAAGGCAAGTCGCTGTTGACCTTTTCCACGCCATTGACGGATATATCCGCACCACTGGTTCATCGCCAACGACGGATATATCCGTCATGGTTGACAGCGCAAAATAGACTCGAGTGTCCTTGAGGTAAGGTTGACGTCTGCTATTTGTTGCTCTGGTATTTCGCTTTCATTGGCGTGTGAGTTTAGACTTTATACCTGACATAGCGTCGAAAAGGTAAAACAATAAACAATAAGTCGCAAGAAGATACATAATTATGTGCGGCGTTAGCGAATTCTCATTAGCCAATCACGTGCAACTGCACTTTCCAAGTACTAGCTCGTTAAAGTAAATGGAGTATAAAGGACGCCCGCCACTTCGTACACTTAAAATCAGTTTCCCACTACTCCCCCTAGTTCTTCCCGTTGGGATTTTTGGGAAAATTCGTTATTATTCCTCGTCTGCGTTTTTAAAAATAGACACTGTGAAAAATGTAGGCTTTCTCTTTTTCAGAGTTCAGTAGGAAAACAACAAATACTAAATATTGGTCAAGTGAGTTGGGTTCGCACTGATTCCAATTAAAATCGAATTCAAATAGGAAAAAAAAATATATTTGGGTTTAGTTCTAGTTCAGATCCCGACTACATATACCCATACAATGCTAACTTTTCTGAACAAATACAATGGCGTATGAATATTCACAACTAACAAGAAAAACTTATTTTTACTCTCTTACTCACTTGTGAATCATCGCTCCGTAGAAACCATCTTTTCTTCACAGCCAAAAACAGTTCAACGTGGTGCAAGGAAGTGTTCTAGGGCCCTTATTATTCCTAGTGTATATTAATGATCTGCCCAAGGTTACTAATAATACCATGGTCCTATTCTCAGACGACAGAACCATCCTATTTAATGATATTAAAGGTAATAGGTATGAATAAGAAATAAATAAAACTTTAGAACAAAAATGATTGGATGTGAACCACTTAACAATTAACTTAAGTAAAACCTGTATAGGTAGGTAATGAACTTTAATGAGAAAAGTAGTATTTTACCTGCCACTAAAATAACTCATAAAAATGATGCAATATCGGAAACGAATCTTACTAAATTCTTAGGCCTCATTCTAGACAGTAGTATGACATGGAAACCTCACATTGAAAATGTTTGTGTTAAACTAGGTAAATAGACTGCACTGTACATGTTTAATATGATCTACACTAATATTATAAAGAGGAAAGATTTGTATTTTTGTGTGTGTGTATGTTTGTAATGAATATAATCAAAAACTACAGTGCCGATTTCAAAAATTCTTTCACCATTGGAAACCTACATTCACCCTGAGTGACATAGGGTTTTATTTTTCTGCTTGGACGGAGACACTTGATTCTTATTCTACAGAAGATAAGGGTTATTCATTTGTTTTGCAACAATTAATTTAGGACCGTATGGAATTTGTATTAAGAGTTACATGTCCATTACTAGTGCCTGTCAAAAAAAAAAACTGGGGACAATGGCACACCAATTGACTTAGTCCCAAACTAAACTCAAGGCTTGTATAATGGGTACTAGACAACGATATAAATACTTATATAGAGAAATATATACTTAAATATATAGAAAACATCCATGACTCAGGAACAAATATTCGCGCTCATCACACTAATATCTGCCCTTACCGGGATTTGAACCCAAGACCGCTAGCTTCGTAGGCAGGGTCACTACCCACTAGGCCAGCGCGTCGTCAATTCATAACCCCAAGAAGAACAAAAATAAGTTTTATCTTGATATTTTAGTGTGTTTAGTGTGTGGTCAGTGTAATACAATTAATTCCTGCTGTTCCCTTGTATCTATAATTGCTATGCCCCAACAGGGCCCATATGAATCTAATTGTACTGTAACTAACTTTACGTAACACCTGGCCATAATGTGAGTTTTATCGCACGCTGCGCGCACGGTAAAACTCGCATTGTGGCCAGGTGAAGACGTAAAATTGTGTACTCATCACGGGCAGTAAAAAAGAAAGCCCTCTATCGCATATTTACAACCCTCGCCTACGGCTCGGGTCTCAAATACCTGCGATTTCGGGCTTTCTTTCTTTTACAGCCCTTGTTAAGTTATGTACTATTAAGATCTGTGGTTTGCAATAAATGCTATGGTTTGCAATAAATGCTATGACTTTGACTATGTTTGTCCTTATTTCTTTTGATCGTTGTCAATGACCCCGTTTGGTTCCAGGCGTGTACGTAAAGGTGCAGGGCACGCGGGACCCTCGCTGCAGCGTGCTAGTAGCCAACTACGTGTCGTGTCTGGACTCTCTGGCAGCCTCGCACGCCCTCGGCACCATCAGCGTATGTATACTTCGTCTTATTTTTAATTACGTAGCTATAGCCGAAATAGGCGGCGCAATTAAAGACAAGTGATTTGACAAGCAATTAAATACTATAATTGGCTTTGAAACATTCTTCAAATATGTGGACAATGTAGTTAGTTTTCTGAGTCGGTCTTTATTTAAGTATTTATTTTTCTATATGAATACGTATTTATACACTCAAAGTACTCAAAGTACAAGCCTAGAGCTTGGATTGGGGACTAGGTCAAATTGTCTGAGATTGTCCCCCGAGATGATTTTATTTTTAAATCCGAAATGTGTCAGACACATTGTCACCGAAATATTAGATTTTTAAAATGGCAGATCCTCATTAAGATTTTCTGTTCTGGAATCCCAGTACTCATCATTTAAATTAAGGTATTGTTGATCATCCTTATCGCTTATTTCGAAGCTGGTTTTCAGCGATAAATGTTTTATATTGTTTTTTCCTAAAGCATATTAGTTATAATTTCTATCAATATCTCTGTTAAAAGTACCGTATCATGTATCGAACAAATTGCCAGGAAAGCCAAATGATATATTGCAAATTGATAAAGGTACATTGATAATTTACAGCTCAGAAAATGGAAAGTGCCGCCATTTTTTGCGTCAACGCTCGGCATAAGGAACGCCGCCCAGTTCGTTAGAAAGTAAGTAAACAAAGAACTCTATTATCTTTGAGAATTTAATTTAATTTTATGACAATACTTTGGTTTATTAGAAACACAATAATAGTAATGAGGTCGCCATTGGACGCTCGGTGCAGTTTTATTATTATAAAGGAATGGTTTCTGTTTACCACCGCCGCATGTGTTTTTTTTAAGTTGGAAAATCGAAAAATGATTGATCTAGCTAGAGCTCAGAATTTGCCACCACCCCAGTAGCTTAGTACTTATTTAAAAAAACATAATTTACTATTTAAAAAAATCGCATCCGTATCGGCTACGTTCACAGATACACACGTTAAATTGTAATCACTCATCACTTAACATAAGGTGACCGTATGGCTCGTTTGCCCCCTCTAGTGTAAAAAAAAACGTAGCTTATACCTAATAAGAATAGTTAAAACAAGCGGAGTTTATAAAAATACGGTAGGTATTTGACAAAAGTCAAATCAGCTTCTTTTTACGAAACGTCAGAAACGCTCCGTTGCTATGGAATTTACAGGGATTACTGTCTTGTGACGTCACAATCAAACAGCGTCCTTATTGTTGGACTTTATGAATTTAAAAATCTTAAAATAGCAAACATAAATAAAAGATTGATGTATTCCTAGTATTTTTATAATGTTTATCTGTTGTTAATGAAAAATCAATTTAATGTCACTCTTGTTAAATACCCTATTAGACACTCTGTCGAACATGTGAAGTATTTAGTATTTAAATTTATTCACTGTTGATGAAATTCAGATGCGGCAAAAACAAACTACTCGTGATTCTTGGTCGAATTCTATGATTTCTTATATAGGTATTGATTATAACCACTTGACATTCCAGGGAACAGGGACGTAGCCATACCATAAATTTAACTTTTTGATCTGTACCCTGATCGTGTTTGTCGTATTTTGGGTACCTATTCGGGAGGGAAACTACAGTATCTAAAGTAATATACCTACTCTACGCGGGCGGGATTTAAGTGGTTTTCTCAACCGATTCAATTTGGTTGTCCAACTGATGTCTACATGTTCTTTTTAACCCCGAAAAAAGTGTACTTTGTGTATATGTGTGCCTGTCTGTGATATTGTTGTTTCCAAACGGTTGGACGAAATTAAGACGCAGTTTGTTTTATAAGGTAGCTAGTTTACACACAAATAAAGAAGAAAATCTTCGGTTCACGCATAAATCTAAATATATAAAAGGAGAAGCTGACTGACTGACTGACTGACATATCAACGCACAGCCTAAACGGCTAAACGTAGGCACTTGAAATTTGGAAGGGACGTAGCTTAGGTACCGTAGAGGTGCACTAAGAATCCTTTCTTTCCCGAAATTCCCACGGGAACGGGAATACTCATATAAACCGAAGCGAAGCGAGGGCGGGTCGCTAGTATAACATAAAAAGAGACTACAGATAGTGATTATTGTTGCGAAACGGTCTCAACTCAGCATGTAGGTACTGGCCTGTGAAGGCCGTTTCTATGTTTTGAAAAAAATACATGAATTCCATTTTTGAACCTTTTTTTTTTGGTGACAGGCAGCACTTCGGCTCGTGCCCCAGCAAGCCGGTGCTGCTGCAGCCCGAGGGCGGCCCGGCGAGCGGGCGCGCGCTGCTGCGCTTCTCCGACTGGCCCTTCCCGCCGCCCGCGCGCGTGCAGCCCGTAGCTATCTGTGAGTATCTTATCTTATCTTATCTGGTTGGTGGGGTCCTTACGGATAATTACACCTGTTTTAGTAGTTGGGATAAAAAGTAATATTTAATTTAAAACTGAGGTTTAAGTTATAGTTTAATTTTCAACTGTAATTTACAGAAGAGTTATCCAGGGTTAGATTAGAAAAAAAAATAAGAAAAGGGAAGATTTGCAGCCAAAGCACTTGAAAAATCAACACAGGGTGTAAAAAAAAGACTTGTTTTCGTGGCTATAATTTTTAAGTACTAACCTTAGTTTTTTTTTAAATCTCATTTCTGTGACCGCTTGCCCTATCTCCTCCTATCGTTGATTTTTGAGACACCTGTATAACTTATACTCGTCCTGCAACCGCTTTTTTCCCGGTCCCTTCAGTAATGCACTATAGGTTCGCCAGACAAGATTAAATTTTCATTTTTTCATTTATTATGTCATTAAAAAAAATTGTATTATTTCTCAGCCGTTGAGCGTCCGTTCACGAACGTGACGGTGTACCAGGAAGGAGGTGCGTTCCCGTGGCGCGACGCGCTCTGGTTCCTGCTGGCGCCCGTCACGCTGTACCGCGTGCAGCTGCTGGCGCCCGTCGAGGCCGCGCCCGAGGACCTCGCAAGGGTCATCGCCGGCCACTTGCAGGTCAGTCATTGGCAGCCGTAGGGCTCGTTCATGATATCAGGTTTCCGTGGCGCGATTTTTTTTATGGTGTGTAAAAAAATATACTAACATACAGGTGACACAGGCTAATTGACATTCGTTTTTTTTCCATGATGAATGCCGGAAAACGCGGGAGGCTTTCGCCCAGCTTTGGGAAATTTGACAGGCTAAAATCATATATTATCAATTATCTTTGTTTTTTTTCTATATTGTAGCGAAAGTAGAATTAAGATTAGGTATAATTTATCTGAAACTTCCGATTCAGTATCCTTCAGGAAGTTACGAATTCGTGGCTCTATTCCATTTCTTGCTTGGAAAAGGGTTAAAGAAACATAACTTAGGTAGGGTAACCGTATTGTTGGCACTTTCCCAATTATTCGTACTATCAATTTCATTTTAAGTCAACATATTATTCTACACCGTGGGAATGAGTAACCCGTCAAATTTTAACCATCGATTCTAGAGCAAATTTGTAGTATATAATGTGATATAACATGTAGCCCAATAACGCATATATTCAGAGTTTTTAAGTAATTATAAAAAAAAAACATAATTAATTGAATTTAAACTCTGTCACCTTAACGTAAAGCAATTTTTTTGTAAGAAAGATTCATCTTGTAAATAGCAATGTCATCAACGTACAACGTAAATTAATTTAATCAATTTCTTAGTAAATAATGCTTTAGGTATAGGTGACAAAGTTCAAATTAAATTAACTATGGAATATTTTTTTTTATAATAAATATCTTGGAAATTATGCGTTATTGGACTACATGTTATACAATACAATACAATACAAAACACTTTAAGTGCTTTAAGTACTTTTACTTTTTTTTTTGTTACTATTATGTTTTTATAATTGAAAAAATGACCTTCTGCTGGAGTTTCTTGCGGCGCTTCTTCTCCGCAATGATGGTCTCGTCCGAAGCGCTGGTAGATTCACCCTATATTACCGACGTGTAAAAGAGCCCTCATGTGGCCTATTTACTGAATAAATATTTTGAATTTTGAATTTGAATTTTTTTGAATCACATTACAAATTGGCTCTTGAATCGATGGTTAAAGTTATAATTATCAGGTGGTAGTCGTATTTAGGACGCCAATAACCGTGTATTTGAGCATGTATGAATGTTCCAACTGGTCAGATCGAGGCGACGGACATCCCCCTGGAGCAGCTGGTGCGCGCGCCGGCGCCGGGCCGCCGCGAGCCGCGCGAGCTGACCCGCCGCGCGCACCAGGTCAAGGAGGTGCTGCCGCGCGTGCCGCTGCGGGACATCATGCGGGACCTCGGTGCGTTACCTCTTTTTTTTTATGGTATAGGAAGGCAAACGAGCAGACGGATCGCCTGATGGAAAGCGATTACCGTCACCCATAGACACCTGCAGCCAGCGTTGTCACATCTAATTTCGGCAAATTGGTAGAACAGGCTCCAAAAATTAGTAGAAATTGGTAGATTTTGAAATGAAAATTAGGTAGATCTACCACCCTGTTTTTAATTATTAAAAACGCGTAGAAAATGTTCAAAACTAACACCAAACTTACCTAAAATGCCGCGAAATGCTTTGCTATCCTGCCTGTCAGCTGTCACAGACAGCTTCTCATAATTCTTATGTCACCTCAAACACAGATTATACACTTAACGTAACGCGTTCCGTTTTAATTGCTGAAATTACAAGACAGGCAAAATTTGATGGCAAGTAACATTTCGTTACACTAAACGCATGGAAAATGTTTACAATCATAACATTTTGAAAAATATCAAAATTAGGTAGTAACAGGGCCGTGGGTGGTAGATAGGTAGACAGGAGGCAAATTAGGTAGATCTACCAAAAAGTTGGTAGATGTGACAACACTGCCTGCAGCACCAGAGGAGTCACAGGTGCGTTGCCGGCCTTTCAAATGAGAGTACGCTCTTTTCTTGAAGGTTTGAAGGTCGTAACGGTCCGGAAATACCGCAGGCGACAGACCATTCCACAGCACATATTCTTTATAATGCTATGTTACCCGCAACTCCGTCCGCGCAGATAAATAAAACATAGCCTATGTTCATCAGGGGTCATGTAGGATTCTAATGGTGAAAGAATTTTTCAAATCGGTCCAGTAGTTTCGCAGCCTATTCAATTCAAACGAAAAAACAATGAAATGTTTCCTATATAAATATTAGTGTAGATAAAATACAGACGGAAACAACCCGGGGTGAAACGTCAAAGTCGTCATCTGTCATGTCAGTGTCAGATAAACTGACAGCTAAACCACAGATACAACAAAAATCCTCTACCGAACTGAGGGTGACTGGCTGAAAATTATTAGTTTCTGAGATATTCATAATTTTAATCTGAAATTTGGTAATTTTCCCTTATGTCCGTGTCATGAAATATCCTAATGTCATGTTTGAAATCATTTTTTTTATATTTTACAAATCAGGGAAATTTTGAAACACACATTTGCCCATTTTTTCATTTTTGAGTTAAGGAATCAAATAAAGTTTCTCCATACTAGATTTTCCCGTGTGTGTTTTTCACTTTGTATCGAATATCCAGTCTAGAGTTGCAAACTGACCGTCACGTTCAAAGTGTCCGTCCGTCATTTATCAAGTTGTCGGTCATAATCGTCATTTACCGGTCATTAATAGTCATTTATAGTCACTAACGACATTTATAAACTATAGCAGCAACGAGGCATAGTTGTCATAGTTGATAAATAAAACATGGTTTAATATGTATAAAATTTAAAATTTATTGCAATAACACGACAAAAAACTAAAAGTCATTCATACATAAACATAAAACCTAAAATTGTTCGTCTTCTGATTCAACTTGCATCGATGTATTGTTAAATTCTAAGGAATCAAAATAGTCGTAGCAGTCGTCAGAGCGGTCAGCAGATTCCGACGATGCCTCAATTTCGATTTCGTCACTATAACGTAAATTCTGTCGAATTGTTATAAGCTTGTTCAGGCGGTCTTTAGATAGTCTATTTCGTAACTATGTGTGGGTTATTGAAAACAAACTCCAATTGCGTTCTGCAGCAGCCGAGCTTGGAGGGATACTTAAAATCCTATGAGCTATGGGATAAGCATCTTCTTTTGACGCAAAGCTCTGCCACCATAGTTGAGGTGCAATGGCTTCAACAGTCGACCATGCGGAATAACATTTACCAAAAAATCCTGTTTTGGTACGAAATTCAGCGACATTGACCATAACCTTTGTACTGTTCAAAGAAAGGTATTCTGCTTGAGAATGCACAAAGTTGGAAGCTTCAGCCATTTCATCGCTTGTAAGACCTGTGCCAAGGTACCTTGGATCTCACAAATTGGCCGCCAAATGAAATTTTTGAATACAGAAGTTGCGGCGATTTGAAACAGCTACCCGAACTAAATCTTTTTCCGACTCTGAAAAACGTCATTAAGGACCATCAGGACCAGACTCATCTTCCAGTGATGCTGCAAGTTTTAAAAATATATTGGGCACATCAGAGGCTCTTCCTTTGTCTGATTCTGCTTGTATAACAGCAGTTGCAATTGGTTCTAAAACTTGTAATATCCCATTTACTTTATCCCACAATTCATCATCTAACATATTACGTACCAGACCTCTTTCTAAATCCGTGTCACTCAGTATTGCAATAAATGCAAACTACGTGTTTTTTGTTTGCCGAAGTACCAATTATTTGATAATGCAGCCAAATATCACCAACCATCCGCGGCATTTTATTTATTAATACGCAAATGGATTGACAACTGTCAATAAAGACTCTTGAAAATAAAATAAAACAGGAGCCAACACTCATAAGCTAAGTTACAACTTTATAAATAGAGTTTAGATAGGTTAGTGGGTAATACGTAAAATGCGATCACCTTACCTACACACGATTGCAGATCTAAACATTACTAACACATACTTAACAACTTAACCTAACCTACTTTCATGATAAGCGTGTCTTATATCATGACAATGATAGATAGATTTATAAATTATGTATACAATGATATTTCATAAATTTACTTATCGAATAGCGGTCATAGATTTTTTTGAAAAGTAACTTATACTATTAAAAAATAAATGTCCAATGTGACAATAAATGTCGAAAATGACCAGACA